>UELU01141633.1:0-47041 GCA_900490025.1 Megastigmus dorsalis
CTCTCTCTCTCTCTCTTTCTCACTCACTCGATTGCGATATACATTCTCACCGTATAGCTGCAGACTTGCAGAGGTATAGTACTACTACACACGGACACGTCCTTCTCCTTTTGTTCCCCGTCTCTCTCTCTCTCTCTTTCGCTATAGAGAGGTTAATGTTTTCCCCGCGTGTATGCGCGTGTGCGTGCATGTGCGTGCGAGAGTTTATAGGACTGCGCGACTGTGAGTAAGTGAGGTTCTGGTAGGTGGAGTGGGAGGTGGGACACGCGACACTAGGGATTCTGGTGGGGGGAGAGACGACGTGAAGCGAGTTGCCGAGATTCGTGTGCGATGGTGGGGCGCAGCAGCAGCAGCACATGCACGAGGCTGTTGCTGCGAGCGCGTGTGCAAGTATATATATGTATATGAGGCGAACTTCCCCCTGCGCGCGATGCTGCGGATTCCCGCGGTCGCTTCTCTCTCTCTCCCTCTCTATCCTCTTACCCGCACTTCTCTCTCCTCTCTCTCCTCTCTCTCTCTCTCTCTGTACCTTTTATGCCACTTTCGTTATTCCCGATCCCTCGTACTTATACACCGAGAGACTTGCTCTGGGGACTGCGGACTCTTTTTTTTTCTTACATTTATGCGTGTGCGTGTGTATTTTTTTTAAGTACAGATATGTAGATGCATGCGGAGAGAGGGGAAAGGCTTCCCTCCCTTTACTTATTTCTTTGTTAATTTTAAATTTCGTTCGCTTATGCCTACCTGCGACTTATAGGTGCACCAGGGACACTCGTATATATTTTCCCTTCATTGATGAGTCTTGAGTTTTTTTTTGGCTCTGTATTTATTATACTCTTTTTGCTCGTTGAGAGGTCGTGTATCGATTGTGCGTGATGCATTATTGTTGGGCTCTTGGATGGAGAGCATTAGTTAGCGGCTGGAAAGGAAAACAGTAAGGTGTTTTTTTACCGTAATGGGCTTCGATGTATGGGTTAATGTATTTATTGACTTTTCACGTGTTTCGTTTGTCGATGCATTATGGTTTTGGAAAAAATGAAGATTATCGACGAAGAAATTAGTAACGCACTACCGAAGTTCTGGTCAGTACTTTGCGGCCAAAAGAAGTTGTAGCTATACCTTTATATCGTGCAAAAAAGTGAAAAACAAAGAAGTCCGGCAACTACACCGAAGGGGCCAGGTGATCCCTTAATTCAAGGATCGATCATGAATTCTCTGCAGTATATACATATAAGTTGCGCGAGCGTTTTGCAAAAAGTGCGCCGAGAGAACAGCGAGGATTCAAACAAAATTATGCAAATCACATGCCGTTTCGCAAATAATAACACGTTTTCTGTTACGCGCGCGCACCACCGCGTGTGTGCACCACAAGCGTCACCGCAAAAAGCTGAATGAACCAGCAGCGGCAACGGCGGCGAGGCGCATTTTTCTCTTTTACCCTCAACCGCTTTTGCGCGGCGTATTTTTTTTTTTCTTTCCGAACCGTATCCATTTGCTCTCTTTTTTCTTCATCCTCGACGTAAACATCGCCTTCGCCTCCGACGCTCGTAATGTATATATCTGTATAACGTTGGACCAGTTTTCTCTCGCTCTCTTCCATTTGCTTATGCTCGTCCCAGAGAGGGAGAGACTCGCTCTCGCGATTCTCACTTTGTCAGGCTGCTGCGATCGAGGAGTTCTTGTAGCCAGGCCCCAACACCCCGAGGTATCATCGTGGGTTGAGTGACACTTCTTCTCTTTTGCTTCGTTCGCCGCGTCGCGGCACTGCGAGTGCAGCTATTTTTAATCGGCGCCTTCGATAAGCGCGAAATCTTATGGGAGGCTCCGAATGCGGCGATCTCTCGACGGCGCACATATATCGTGTATCGTATTAATAAGATAATTGCCCGGCATCGTCACTTTATTTTTCGTCTTTGAAGCTAATATATCTTTGCGGCTCTAACGCTCTATTTGCTGGCCTGCGCGAACTTTTCTGCGTCCCATTCGATAGGCTTGATTTATTTGCTGCGTCGATCAGTTTATTGCGGCTATATATATATATATATATATATTTAGTCGTTTTGCAAGTATGCGAGAGAGTGAATTATTTTAAAATTTGTAAATTAACAGCGCTAATTTGATAGGTAGTCGGAGTGGCGTTTATTATACCATTCACCCTTTTCTTTCGATGACAATATTATTTAGAATATTTGAATATAAACGGTGTACGCATACACTTATGAATAAAATATTGGTTTGCATTATTAAACGATTAGTTTTCTCACAGTTTAAAAGATTCGAGTGAAAACATTCAAGCTCGCCATTCCGTCGCAGCGAAATAACATTAGTCGCAGATCGCAGTCAATCCCAAATCTACCGAGCTTAAGTCTATACAGCATTCACAATGAAAATCCTTTTGTAAAACTTTATCACCGGCTGATTCGACATAAACAAAAAGATTCCGCGGAAAGGACACATTGCACGCGCTCTCATCGGCGAAAAGAAAAGAGAATGATCCTTTACGCAGTTTCCCACGCAAGCTACCGCTCCAACACATACATGTACATATATATATACGTGCCAGCAGTTGTCTAAAGTAATGTCTCATCTGCGCGCAATGGCATTTTCTCATCTCTCCTGCACCCTTATGCATGTGTTCCACCCCTCGGATATAGAATCGGAATTGCGACACACTGTTGGCTCGGTGACGTCGGGAGCCAAAGGTGAGATGGGGAGGGCGCAAGGTATTTTCCCACCCCGCGCGCTCGCGCATAGCCAGGTGCTGAAAATTCGTACCTGGCGCGCTCCTCTTCTCTCTGTACAATCAATAGAATCACGGAAATTTCCGGAGGGGTGAATCGTCACTCTCCGCCGCTGTGATAATCTTTTAGTGGGGAAGCGCCGCTGATTTTTTCGGGGGGGTTACTGGCAATAAGCCTTGTTTTTCGTGCCTCTGGAGTTTTACGATGGGAAAAGTGGTGGGACTACAGTGTTTTCGGCACGATGGCTTTTGCTATTGTCGGGGGAGTTGAAGTGAATTATGTAGCGTGTAGGAAGTTGAGTTTGTGCGGCCACTTAGCAATTGGGTGAGAGAATTTATGGGCAATCGAATCGATGCGGGGTAGTCCTCTTATTTGTTTTTTTTTTCTTTTTCAGCTGTAGATTTCATGTGAAAACGCAACAGTAGCATCGATTGATGCAATTTAATTTATAATATAATTTATTCAGAGCTAAGGTACTAAATTATTGTATTTTCGTATAATTTACATTTATTCTTTGTTGTTAATTTTAATTTTGTATTTTATTAATACTATACAACAATGTAAATACACACACATATAAAGAAACATTTTAATCTAATAAATATTGTCAAGAAATACAGTATTTTAAATATAAACCATTTTCATTTATAAATAAAAAATTAAAAGCCTTATTAATGTTTAGTTTTTCTTTCATCAGTATAAGATAATTTATAATTTCTGATAATGCGTTAACACAGATCAGTTGGAATTCACATGACTTAGTTACTAAACTGAAGTAATGTAGAACACAGATAAAGTCGGTCATTTTGTCACCAGCTGGGTTCCACTTGATGATCATCGCTGTTCACTCGCACACACGCACATGCCTCACATATTACGTTAGAGAACACTCCAATCTTTTCCCGACTACGATTATTAAGCTTTCCAATCTATCAAATAAATAAAGAAGAAAGTTAATATTTATATATTTTATTTATTTCTCCGTTTTTTCAAGATCGACTCATATACAAACTTTCAAACGTTAACGAATAACAATAGCGCAAAAATCACAAAAAAAAGAAGAATAAAGAAAAAGACGCGATAAAAGTACGTGTCTGGGAGAAGGAAGGAAAGGGTGAGAGGTAGAGGCGGCGGTAATAAAAGCTGCCTAATGCAAAAGAAAGGCGAGGAGAGAAATCACATTTCGGTCGATCAATTCTGGGCGTGAACGCGGCTGTCAGCCCGTTGGAACTGGCTCGCGCGATGTTTTAATTAATGTGTCGATAGTGGCCGTATAGCGCTGCCGATTTATCGATCCGTTAAGAGAGTAGCCTGTGCGCGCGTTCGCGGTGCCCTGCACGTGGATTACGAGGCGATAATAATTAGAGCCTCGCAGTCCAGCTTCATCCGAATAATAAAGCGGGGCAACCTGCGGGGAGCAGAACAACAGGAGCGACAACGCACTTTTGATTTTGCACTAGCGACCGCTGTACATTCTCAATGCGGGCAAGGGTTTTTAATATCCTCTTTTTAATTCTTAAGAAACTTTAAATGCAGCTTCTATTTATTAAACGATTGTTATTCAATGATGAAGATTTCATTTACATCTATTTAAGAAATATTGAATTTTTCCCGGCAATACATTCTGCCGCTGCTTATAAAGTAATTTTCCATAAGATTTATCTCGATAATGCAGCTTATGAGTTTATAAAAAATCTTTGGAAAAAAAAGTCAGGGAAAAGTGCCCGCAGAAAGATCGCACCTCGATCCTCGGAAATAGCCGACTCGCAGCTATATTTTCCCCAGCACCAGCGGCGCACAATTGATTATCCATCCAATTAAGCAAAGGATAAGCAAAGATTAATTGTACAGCGAGCAATTAGGTTATGCACGACTATTTTCCTCTGTGCACCGCGCACACACACTCGTCCGCGCGCGCACAACAATGCGCCTTTATATCGATTAATTTTTTGACTTTCGTTTTCAGCTCAATTATCGGAGCTCTCGCGCGCCGCCGCTCGATCATCATCCCGAGCGAGGAGCGAGAAAGACGCATGGAAAAAAGTATGTATATCGCTTATAAATAGAGCGAGCGATAAGTGCATTATCGCTGGTGCGAGTTTGCGTAATAATCGCGCGACGGTCGCTCTCCTCTCTCTCTCTCTCGTTCGCTGCGGTATATAATATCGGCCGCTGTACGTGGGCGTCGCGCGCGTCATTTGATTGATCGCGCCACTTGACGAAAAGTGCACGTACACAGAGAAGTGTGTGTGTGTGTGTGTGTGTGTGTGTGTGTGTGTGTGTGTAATGCAGGCTACTTCTCGCTTTATTGGTTTGTGCTCGGCGAGTCGTGTCATATGTAGCCGCGAGGCTCAGGAGATGCGGAAATCGCTCGAGAGCGCGCGCTTCTGCTTATGATACATCATGTGGATAAGCATCGCGCGGCCTGGCCTTGAACTCATCTCATTATTACGCTTACTATTTTTATTTTTATTTTTATGAATCTTAGGGCGTTCGATGCATTGTTGTGTAAGCTCGATTAGTTGGGATGTATGGCCTTGATGGATCGTGTAAAATCATAATAACCATGTGTACTTTTTTATGATGAGCACGTTAATGTCGATTTTTTTGGACATAAATATGGACGGATTTTGATTTGTAATGGAATGTATTATTCGTAATTTAGTTGGCGTTAAGTGTGTACATACTGAGGAATGAGGTTGATATAATTTATTTTGGTTTCTGGTGATTCGACCAACTATTAACAAAATTTCTTCAAATCGAGCAGTATTTTAACTACTGAGAAATTAAAAAAGAAGTGATCAATTGACTTGAATGGATACGAGATTTGACGCAGTGTTGCGTTCGCGGATTCGACGTGATTTATCGTTTCTACGTTTAAAAATAAAAGTTCCGACATGATGTTTAGATTTAAATATTACGGTGCATGTTACCATCATGTTACGTGATTGCAGCTCAAAATTATGATTCATGATTAGGCACGTTATTTTAAATTTTCAATAACGTTTTGACTGAATCAATGTTATTCATACAATTGTTTAAAAAAAAATTAAAACTTAGATTATTTTCAGGCTTATAAAGTTATATATATATATAACTTGAAAAGACATTTAAAAAATTTCGATTTTTTATTAATGCAAATATATATATTTATAAATAAATTAAAACACTTTTGTTGCTAAACACCACCAATCATTTAAATAAACGATTAATTATAAATATGTGTATGTATTTCTTTATTTGCTTTTAAATCATGTCGTTGAAGTTAATCAAACTAAGATAATTTGAGAGCCCTTGTTTTCTCATTCTACGGTCTCCCCTTTATTTCCTAACCAGGTCTGTCTTTTCTGCATCGAGTTTGTAATTTTTATCACATTTTCAAAGACTGCTTAAATTGTGCTAGTATAAGCACGAAAGTATACCCTTGGCTTCTAAGCCCTTGACTTTGAGTTTATTGATTTTTGAAAAATGTTATTTGTAGTAAAAATTGTGTTTATTTTCATAAAAATTTTTGATACAAAAACATATTTTTTAAGACAAAGGCATTCTACATAGTTTCAATATATAATTCCGTTAAAAATAACTCATAAAGTTAACAAAGCTGATTAATTCAATCATAATAGATTCATAAAACAAATCTACGACTGAAATATTCCGTTCGCATGCAAATTATGCTGTTACGTATATTTAAATATGGATGAAGTAGGCACTGCACTATTAATAAAAGGAAAAATGTAATAAATGAATGGCACCGCAGCGTCGATGAAATATGTAACGAATTCCTCGCTTTGGTTATACGTTATTACAATGATCTCCGAGATCGGCTTTTCATTCCCGCTCAAAGCCACCCACAGCACGTTTTTATCGTCTCTGATTGGCCGCAATTGATCAAGCGCGTCTCGGTCAATTCTTCCCATGCCTGCTACGTCAAGTCGCCTCTCGCCGCTCAAGAAGCCAATGTCGAATTGCGGTCACAAAAACGAGGATAAGAAAAAAATGTAATCTGCTGCTTAAGTTATTCCAATGTTTGCATGTACACATTAACGTTTTTGCTCGAAGATTATTTTCTATTGTTTATCTATTGTTTGTCTATTGTTCGTTCTAGCCATGTCGTAAAAATATATTTTTATCATTGGTTATCGAGTATGTATACTTGTTTAAACTTGAATATTATTTAAAAATAACCAAATAAACACATATTAAAACATGATTATGTAGTAGGCAAGATTATTATTTATTTTGGATCCGGTTATGACCGAAAGCAATCCGAAAGTCTCTGGATCGCGTGAAGTGACTTATTTAACTCTTTACACTAATTTGAGATCATGACTTTTTTTATCAGCTATACAAAACAAGTGGCTTTAATGTCTTTTACTTCCATTCAAATGAATAAATAACATTCTCATCCACATATTCTTTGGTACTGTTTGAAGCATCAAGCATGTGATTTTATACAATTTAAGAGAAGACAAAAAATAATTTAAATTTAAGTTTATAATTTATGTAAATAAGTTTACAGACGTTATGCGATCAGTAAAACGCTCGGGAGGAAATTTTACTGTTCTATTTGTAGATCTATAATCTGTTAGAACTGGACTGAGAAGAAGCTGCCCTGAACTGGAGAATTACAAGATCGTTTCTTCGACATCGTTGATCCAAGGATTATCACGTGTGGGCGTAACGAAAGTCAAAGAGATAAGAAAGATCCCACGCAAGCTGAATTGAACTAAAGATTAAACGCAGACATGTAAGCAGTGTCGATATGGTAAAAAGTGTTTGAATGAAATATTTACTTCAGAGGCAGTAAATATACTTATTTTAAATAAATTAAAATTATTTACACTTATATTTTTAAATGTTATTTTTATTTAATTTTTAATATTTCTTTATGTGATACATTAATTTAAAAGTATGATAAAATATTTTAACGTGTGCAACATGCAGTATGATTTTTGTAAGGAGCTAGTATCCATAGTATGTTATTAATTGAAAAATTTAGTAAGAAAAATGATTTTAATTCAATAGAAATTATTTCATTATATGCATTAACCTAACCGTAAAATAAATTTTCTTGAAACAAACGCTTCTGAAATAGTGTATTTTAATACTAGTGCGCCCAAGTGATTTTACTCTCGTTCGACTGTTTGCTTCTGAAAAATTCCTGAAAAGGTCACACGACACACGAGGATGAAATCTATTTCTCCCTCATACCGAACTGTATTTTATGACACAAAGTGAAAGAAACTGTATTTAATCTATGCGCGTTTTTTCCCGCGTGAGGTAATTGGAGCTCCTCGCACGGAGTGTCATAAAAATTATATTTTACAATATAATAATAAATGAAATATTTTGTATGGATTTTATATGTGTAATATCTATATTGACTTAATGTCGAGCTTAATGTAATGTAACGAAAAAAAAATGGAAATATAGTATAAACTAAACTAAATAAATTAATTATAATATTTACAAAGTAAACAAGTTATAAGCAGTTAAAATTGACGATGAATCTGATGGTTATGTTAAATAAATTTTTTATTCTTTTTTTTTATAAATTATACTCTACTCATTACAGAAAAGATAATAGAATGCACTTTCTCTTTTAAATTTTATAGCAATATACATCTGCAGATATTTTTCTTGTAAAGGGCTTCAGCCCGTTTCATATAAAATAAAGGAATACAAATAAATAAATAATACTTCAATTTGAGACTTGTATTCTCAATAGCCAAAGATTTGCTTTCGATCAACAGTAACAATTACCCAATATGCCTCGAGTAACACTACGTCTAGCATGTAACTCAAAACCTCACTCTCATCTCAGCCAAACAGAACTTCGAAAAAAGGTCCGAAACCTTGTTTCATTCCATAATTGGTCCCAAAAAGCCCACGAGCGAATTGTCCCTCGCCAAAACGCACATCGAGAGAGAGAGAGAGAGAGAGAAAGAGAGATCTCGAAACATCGAGAAATAAAAAGGGATCGCGCGGGGCGCGGCGCTTTTTCGTATTTGATAATAATCGTGATCAGCGAAAATAACATGGAATCTAACGATCAGAGCAGGCGCTGCGCATCGCTTCTCCGACGGAGACGCACAGCCGATGATAATTATTGGCCTCTGCCAGTGCGTATGCGTGTGTTGGCGAGTCTGGAATTTCTCTGGTCGCATCAGCGGCACGCCGATGTATATTCGTTGGCGGGGACTGAGGCGCTGCTCCGCTAACCGAGCCAAATCATATTGCGCGCGTTTCGAATAGCTTGGCCCGAGGATTTTCGGAGTCAGTCGATCGAGGGTTAGCTCGTACGAAATCTATTGCTTCAATTTTAATCGAGGTCTTGTGCCTTACCCACATTCTAAATCATGCTTTTGCAATTTTTCTCTGCAACGCAGGATAAGAATAATTTACTTACTCAAATTATCATATGCGTTTCTAGCAGCTCAAGTTTTAATAGTTCGGCTTTTATAATCAGGAGAACTACCGTCAGTCCAAAGGGCATAACGATTTCAGTTATAACAGCCGAAGTCATTTCCCGCACGCCACATCACAGTCCCATGAGTAGAAAAGCGTCGCGTAATCCGATAGGCGATATATCACTGGGTGAAATTGCGCGAAAGTGAAGCGGTTAAAAATCCATAAAACCGTCCCGAGTAACTCGCTCCCTCTCTCTCTCTCTCCCTCCCGCTCCAACATCTAATAAGTCACAAAGCAGCTCGTTCTCGAAACCGCAAGAGATCCGCATAAGCCAGGTCTTGCTCGCTCGCGCGCGCGCATTTAATAATAGCCTTTAATTGAATTATCGTCCTAGTTAACGTCGGCGTTAATCATAAAGAGAGCGCACCGAGGAGCGGACGATCTGTGGCATAGTGACACCAGTAGAAACGCGCACGCAGTCCGTATATATATACGACGCGATATGTTTCCTTCGAGCATTTATCTTGGTCGGGTTTAGGATGCGTGTGTGTTGCTTTCCTATTTACTCGCCCTCGCTTTCACGTGACCCTTGCTGTGTATATAGTTTGTGGACTGTAGCGGACTCGAGTGGTTTTGAGAAGGTGAAACGCGCGACGTTCAATATAGTAATAAACGATCATGGAATGTTTTGCTTGATGTTCGACAATTTCTTGAAATAACTACTGTTTCTTTGAAATTTCTCGTATAACGGTTACTCTTTGATTCGATGTTCCGATGCCACCAATTGAAATGATATATTAATTGTACATATTAAAATTTATTCTCTCGTACGCCTGACACACAGCTCCCGTACAGTGTGATATATACCACCTTGTATTAATTTAATCATAAAGTCTAAATTGTTTTAATATATCGCTATATAATTCGTAAGGTGTAGCGAGCCATGATCTCTTCGTATGATTGATTCAGTAAAATAAATTTAAATAATACATGCAGATTCTTAAGACAGTAAATATAAGTTTCAAAGTTAATTACTGGCGGTCATCAAGAATGATTTTATGCCTTAGGAAATTATTCAAAGTTTTAGTGTAAATTCGCGCAACTATTGTTGTAGTCTCTAGTATATATAGTAATAAAACTAATTGCAAGTCCCCAACCACGTAAAACGGAAGGAATAAATCTTTTTTAAACGTTCATCGGTAACTTTACGAATACAGTAGCAACAAAATCAAAGATATTGGTCAAAACCAATTCGAGACGAACCTTTACCTCAGCGCATTCATAAACTGCATTTTATACCTACCCATATTTCCATCCACTGGGAACCGCCACAAAACGAAGCTACATATGTCTTGAACCTCCGTGCACGTGTGGACGACACTCACCATCTTATACACGCATATACACGTCATCTCTCCCTTTTTCCACTTACTCCCGAGTTTGGTTGTAGCGGTGGTCGTCGGGTGTCCCAGCCACCACCATATACTAGTCCCATAAAGCACCTAGTCGCGCTCGTGCTCGCGCCCCATAGAAACATCAACCTTACACGCTACTTGCAACGCTTCTGGAATATTAATTTTCCCGCTCCCATAGGGACAGACCCGAGCGGTGCACGCGCTTGCACGTATACTGTATATACGATCGTCCTATCGCCTCTCTGTCTTTTGTCTCTCGCACTCCTCACCTCCTTTTTTTCCTCTTTCTTTCTGTCTTTCCTGGACCGTTATATTTCGGTTCTTCTTAGTTCTCTTGCGGTGTGTAATATTCTAATTTTGCTTTGGGAAGATTTAATTGATAGTGGTCTTGATGTAAGAATGGAATATAATTGCTCTATATAATTGTTCTGTAGAATTCTTATAGGATAAATAAATAGGATATACCATATAAATATGCATTTGCGAATCGTGAATTAATAAATTGAAAATCTAAAAATATGATTGTTGAATGAAGTTTAATTAATTATTGATTAAGATACCTTTACTGTACATTTTATTAATTGTAGAAATATAAGTTATTAGTCCTATATTGAATTTAAAATAACTACTAAAAGCAGTTAACTTGTCTCGTTCATTCGTGTAAGCAAAAAATTGAGATTAATCTATTTGGGTGTTACATTTTCTAAAAGTAAAAATTTTAACAGTGTGAAACGCAGACGAATTACCAGACATTCGTGGATCTGTATTGAATGGCAAATGAGGAGACCGCTCGAAAGGTCACTGAATTTCGTCGGCTAATTAACATTCGGACACATTTACCAGACGTGCATTTACGAATGTTGATATTTCATTCCAATATTCAAAGTACTTAAATAACATTAAACATGCAGTATTTAAAAATAAATCTGCAGATTAATATTTTACGAAATCGATATCTTTAATTTTCCATACACATATATTTAACATTTAAACTTTTAAAATGTCCAACGCACATTTATAATGAAGCACGTTAATTGAAACGAAAATTCCTGACGACAATTTTAAATAAACAGCGTTATCTGCACAGCGATCGGATCCGATAAAGGCCCCCGAAACTCGCCTGATGCAAACAATGAATCCACATAATATAATCCCGGGCGATTTCTTCATCATCCCAAAATTTCCCCTCTCGGCATTATATATATAACTTTCACTCTCTCGCTCGCTGCAGCATCATCAATCGGCGCCCTCATTAAAGATTTTATTAACTCGCAACTCTCTCGGGGCAAATTGATTGGTCAAACAGTATTACGTATACGGAACCCTCTCCGCGATAACAAAGCCTCCATCCACGCTTTTGCCTTTTTTTTTAACTCTTCGCGCTGCTCCCGGGCCCTCCGAAAAAAAACACCGTTAATTAATTTCTGGCGTAAGTGGTTCCGACGCGGGAGGCTCGAATTTTTTTCGGGACCACGCGTCGGCGAAAAATCGGGGGAAAAAAGGAGGAGCGCGTGTGTGCGGTGCGCGATTGCGGACGCAGGTATACAAGTGCGCCGTGGCGAGGCGCTTCACGGTTCGCGAATCATTGCGGCACGGCTCTCGCGAGCGAGCGCGTGTGCAGCACGGCAAAGTCATTAATGAAATGTCCGACTGTCGCCGCCGCTGATTAATCGCCGTCTTATCGGCGCGCTGAGATCTCGCTTTAATTTAATTGCTATCATCGCGTGGTCCAAGCCTCTCTCTCTCTCTTTCTCTTTCTCTTGCTTCCTTCTCGGCGCTCCCATTTAAATCTCTGCGGATTTTCACGACTTTGTACAGGCACTTTTGCGTGATGTAGCTGTTGTTCCGAGTGAGAAGAATTATTTAAATGCCACTTCGATGCTTTTCAGCAGTATTAATAAATTCATCTATCAGCAGTTATGTGTAGATGCAGTGAAAAGTCGACGTGCGCAAAAGAAATAGTTAGCATACTTTAATCGGTTGTCTTACAAAATTTCTAAATCTGCCATCGCTTCCAAGCAATAAAACAATGAACCGTTCTAAATAACCCTGTCTCGTATCGCATACCTATACACAAGAGACGATCGAGAATCCTTATTATTCTATACGAGCTCCTCCGAGTCTCGGTCTCACCTCTCTTGCTATATACAGCTTTGAATTTCAGGCTCTTTCCCCATCGCATTTTCAGCGGCACAGCTCCATATCTCCGCGGCGATTCAGCGTGTCGTGGAGCGCGCGGGTTAATTAAGCGTATAGGCTAAGCGCGAAAAATCAGCTCTGCTGCCGCTGCCGCTGCTGCAGCCGAGCCGCTCGCGCGCGCTATCGTCTTACGAGAATCTGCGTATATATGCGCTGCTGCCCTCGCTGGCCGATAGAGATCGGCATTTTTATCCATGCGCTCTCTCTCTCTCTCTCTCTCTCTCTCTCTGGTACAGCTGCCGCAGTTCCTCGTCTCTTTCTCTCGCCGATATATCGAGGGCGACTCGCTATGGGAATTCTAAGGCAGATGCGGCCTGCACTGCAGCAGTTCTTTTTATTAGCACGCATTTTCCTGATCTTTCGATTTAGTTTTGTATAACGACTTGGAATTTTTGGCATCCGTTCAGGTTTTAGCTGTTAATGACGATTAGCGGCAGAATGCTTATTTTCGAGGGAGAAAAAAGACAATACTGTAGAGAGATCGGGTGTCTCTAATATAGTGGAATGTAAAAAAAATCTGCGGAATAATTTTTAATTGTGCAAAAATCGAATTATCGAATGAAACGCGGATATTTGTTTATCTGATCCCTCCTATATAGTCAATAATGAAATTAAATAGTTCAATAAAAATTCTGTTTAAAATTATTTTCTGACGTGAAAAAAAAAGAGTTTATCGTCTATTTTAACGAGAGGATAATTTACAAATTAAAAACTAATAAAATTATCTTTAATTTATTCGAGATCTTAATTTTTGCGCAGTTTAAAATGGATATTTGTGTATCGGCTGGTTTTCATCGGCAATACCTATCAAAAATGTAAATTAAACTTAATTTAAATATGCTGTAACCAATGTTCCGCCGAATTAAAATAAAAGTGCTAATTTATAAGAAAACTTGAAAAACTGAAGGATAAAAATATAATTTTAGTTTCGCAATTCCGAGCATCTCGTTACCTCTGTAAATTATGGCAGCGAAAAAACTTAACTGCAATTGGTGTAATTTTGCTCCTCGCTGACGCAAAAGTATCCTGAACATTAGCAGAAATCATTTTTATCATGATAAGGGAAAGGAGCAATTATAAGAGAATGTATGGCGACTGAAATTGTTTTCAATAAATTTGAATCAAATTCTAGTTTTCTCTAGTTCCACATGAAAATTAATTAAATGGATAAATACATTTTAACATTTAAATTTAATTAGAAAAATCTTTACAGGCATGGACGATTTTATTTTTGTGCATGTTTTGGTCGTTTCAATTACAATTTATGAACTATTTTATGTGAGTATTCGGTAGATAAATTATCCAGTGATTGTTAGCTAACACAAAACCGTTTTAATTATCCGTTTTATAAAACAGTCGTTATAACTTTATCGATCGGTTCAATCCCCCAACTAGAAATATCCGAAATAATTGACTATTCCGAGAAACAGTAAAATATCTTTTCTCCTCAAAACCACGAATTCCCAAATTCGACAAAAGCGCCAGATACCCATCGGCCCGCTGCAGAGTCGAAAACAACAGAAACGAAATTCGTCGCTCTTGTTACCAGGCAAAAAAGCAAAACTAGGTCCGGCTCGTTTACGCTGTCCGTCTGCGATGCACTCTCGAAATAGACAAAAGAGAGAGAGAGAGAGAGAGAGAGAGAGAGAGATGACGGAAGCGCAATCGGCATTCATTTATTCGACGCGCCGCAGTCTCGCGCGCGCAATTGACTTTTTCGTGCGCGCGTGTGTACACGGGCGAGCAATGCAAATATTCGCCGTAGTCGCACTTTGCAATTGACTCCCATCTTTCTTGCGCCTTTGGCTTATCCCTAAGCGAGCGAGAGAGTCGCATATTTGCGCGGCCTCGAAAGCCGATCGCACGAGACGATCGCGCGACGATGATGTCCGTTGTAGATACTGCAGCGCTAGAACGATGCTACTTTTTTCCTCGAGATGTGTTGCGGAATCTAAATTTTGATTCTTGACTTTTCGGAGGAGAATGATGAGAGCACTTCGTGACTGGATGGGAACTGATTGTTATCAGAGAAGATCGAGAGACATGAACGGGATCGGTAGAAAACGGTATATCGCGAAAAGTAATTTACATGATGGACTGTACCAGCAAAATTAAGAAATTTACAAATGACTTATAACTGCGCTCGTTTATATAAAGTTTTCTGTTTTTTTTTAAGTCATTGGATCATAAAGCAATATTTACGAAAATAAATAAAGAAGTAATACTACAGGTTTCCATACGTTATGCGACATTATTAAAGTATAAAAATCCGAAAATAAAGAAGAAAACAACATAAGGGTAGCTCTTAATGTTATCCGTAATTAATATGTAGAAGAGACGATGAATAACTAACCAAAGTAAGTAAATCGCAACTGCCAATAAACTTCATCATCGCAAATTCATACATCGATTTGGGCCCGATCTCTTTAATTTATGCATCCAGGAGATCGAACAACCAACAGAGACTACGTTTAAAAAAAAACCACTCCACTCCGTGTAATTTAACTCCGACATCGACACACACTTGAATGCGCCGCGTTCGCAATTAACTTTCATTATCCCAAAATTTACTCTCGTCCTCCGCATCCTGTGCCTTAATCGCGACGACGCAAGTCCCGCAGCAGTCGTTTTATTTTTAGCCACCATGAAACAGAAAGACACGCGTGCTTGTGTGGCGTGTATACAAGCGAAAAAAAAAAATAAATAAAAGGAAGAGCAACGGAATCGAATAGATTGAGAATTTCCTCGTTTACGGCTACTTTATAAATACTGTAAAATACGAGGGGTATAAAATCCGGAATCGAGATCCTTATGAGGCGATTGCGGCGCGAGTGCAATTTTTATTGGCCCGCGCGCCAGATATCCAAGCGAAATAACGTGTATAAGCAAGGGAACGGAGACAAACGGAGAGAATAGAGGAAGGGAAAGACATAGGCTGGATCAAATTTTAATTAAATTTGCTAATGTCGGATGTACTGTAACGGTCATACTTGCATATCTGTATACGGTGTTTAAATTGTATGTTATTACTAGTCTGTATAATCTGACAAAGACGGTAAGTTCGGCTTTATAGAAACGTAAGGGATTATATTATTCAAAATATCAAGGCTATATAAGTATTTTTGTTAATTATTTAATTAGCAATGCACCTTCATTACAATCGAGCATTAGTTACAGCAAAAGTCATAAGAGGAGCAAAAACTCCTTTCATATGACTAACTTGATTGGGACTCAACGACATTATGAAGCGTATACCATATAAATATTATATTGTACAATAGTAACAATTATATTACTTATTATGTATTCTCAACTGCGAATAATTATTTCGAGAATATTAAAATTGTAAATAACTTTTGGTTGCACAAAATCACATAGGTAAATTAATTAAGATTGTAAAAAGCGTTTGTTTTTGTAAAATAACGCAAGGCAGCAGTAACAATTATCCTCTAAACACAGTTTTAAAATCATTCATTATAAAATTCGATTCACTGTTAGCCAAAAGTCTCGAAACAGAGAAAAGCAACACAGCAAACCAGACATCGCCGGTCAGCCTTGCATCCAAGATCCTCCGTCTCCGGCCAGTATACGATATAAAATGGCTAGACAAAAGGTAGCGGCATCGCACATCGCAGATGCGGCCGCGCAGAGGGTAATATGCATTTCTCGCGGCGGCCCGTCCGCATGAATTATGCAGGCGCTGCTACTACTGCCTCTCTCTCTCTCTCTCTCTCTCTCTCTCTCTCTCTCTCTCTCTCCTGCGAATCGATCTTTAAAATGCAGCCCCGATATCCCGTGAGCCGTCTCGCGCAAACTCCTGCTGACCCAGAATTCCGCATACACGCGGCCTGCTCCATAATCCTAGACGCGAAGGCCTTCCACGTTCGGGGAAACCGCGGCGAACGAAACGCAAAAAAAAGGACACAGACCGAGAGATAAACTGCGAAAACTTTCGTTTCGCGCACGTGGCCACGCGCGCCGTGCGAGTCTCTCTTCTGCATTTTTATCAAGATCGAATATCCTGGTTCGGCGAATTTTTCGAATTTACGTTGATGCTCGACGTCACTTCTTGCAGTGTCCTAATGTATATGTGCGAGCTGCCTTTTCTATATGTATACGGTATAGTACGATGTATACTTTTTGATAGGAAACAATCGTCTGACTTTGGAATGAAAAGGAAACGAGCAGAGAATGGAATTGATGTATTTTTCCTATGGATTTGGTTAGGAAAATGCATGACTAATGTGCCCTTGTGGCTTGGAATTTGCCAATCGTTCGTATAGTAGTAAGCGTTGAATTATACAACCCGCGCAAATAGTTTGCGAAGACTTATATACAATTAAAAAATGTATTCTGCTATACATATAAAGATCAATTATTCATTTATATTTAATATTTAAATATAAAATAATGGTAATTTACGTAACAATAAGTAAAAGTGAAATTCGAATTATAAATTTATATATATATATAATATTTTCGCTTCAAATAAATAAATTAGACTCATTAATTACAAACGTGTCTCTTATTTGCGCATAGATTGTAGATCCAAAACTAAATTGTAAAGAATAACTTATGCCGCGTGTAGAAATTTCAATATAGGAAAAAAAAATCTAAAGAAGCAACAGCTTCAAAGATTCGTCCAATGCTCAGCAATTGAAACAGTTTATAAACACGACTCTCGAATTAAAATCGTCTGGCATCAACACACCAATTCGCGAATCGCATTCCCATAAGCGACAATCGTTATACATTTTGTCCTCGAGCACAATATCCCTGTATACACTCAGCCATACAAAGATTTTGCACACAAAAAACAAGTGCCTCGAGCGCGCGCACACACACACACGCACGCATACTCGCATGCACTCTCGTCGAAAACAAGCCTCTATACCTACATTATCCATAAGCACGTATAAGTAACGAAAAAATTGCATTGTCGGTCTCGGTCGACTTAATAATAATATTTCAAAGTTGCCTCCTTAATGAAATACAAACTTCTGCGCCGGGGGTTGCGCGCACCCGAAAACCTCCCCTGCATCCTCGGTAGCGATTCTCTCCAAGCATCGAGTCACATTCATCCATACACACATCCGCGATATGGTGTCGGACACAATGGACAGCGCGGCGAGCTCGACTGTGTGCGTGTGTGCGTGTGTGTTTTCGCCCTCCCCACCCCAATGCGCCCAGCTTTGCGTCTCGCTCTCTCTCTCTCCCCCTCCCCCTCCCACTGTGGCAGCCCTCCTCACTCGTCCTTTACGGAATCAAGTTCAATTGTCCTATACGGGGTGGCTTTTGGACGCGTGAGAAAATTTTGAGTCGCGCAGAACGCGCGCTCGCACATTCTCGCGCAGCTGTGTGTTGCACGAGGTTCTTAAAGAGTCGGCAAACTCGCTATATATGTATGCTTATGCCAATGGACCGTGATGTGTGTGTTAATGCGCAACTCTATTGCGTATAGCGACGAGACGTGCCGCACTGCTTTGAGGGCCGGTCAATAGAGAGAGCGAGAAGAAATTTGCGAGAGTGAGAGAGTGGAGGAATGAGTTTGTGCCCGTGTGTGTGTGAGTATGTATGAAAAAATCGTTATGGTTGTTCATGGAAAGACCGACAGAGAGTGGAAGGGAGAAGAAGGGAGAGGAAGGGATGTATAGGGAGTAGACAAGAGTGAGAAAAGGACAGAAGAAATTATACATTAACTAAGGCGGAGAAAGGAAAATAAGGACAGAGGAAGTTGAAAGAGACCGAAACAAGCGATATATGTATGGAGCCAGAGGAGGATAGCTGTATGAGAAAGATTGCATGAGCGATGGAGGGAAAATATTATTATAGGGACGAGATGGAAAGTGATATAAAAGAGGCAAGAGATGCGGAATAAGGAAGGATATGCAAATATACACACAGAGAGTGAAGGAACAAAGGGGAGAAAAGAATGATTATGAAGCCAGAGCAAAACTACTTAATAGGAAATTAAATATATCAATTTACCAGTTCTTGCGAATTAATTTATAATGTGTAGAACAATAATAGGTATTATAAAATACTGTATACAATAAAAAATGTATTTTATTTAATATAATATACACAATATAAAATTTTGTTTAATAACAAAAGTGAACTAATATGTTATCGAATAATATGAGTATAAACTTTCAGAAGCAAGTTAAAAATCCACAGTAATTCTTTTACAATACTACTTGGCACTCTTTTGTAGCTTTAAGTAACCGTAGGAGAGAGAGAGAGAGAGAGAGAGAGAGAGAGAGAGAGAGAGACGGTGGATATATATAAGTTGTTAAACGAGCGAATGAAGAGCGGCGGCGCGCTGTTGCGCATGCAAATTAAAGTTTCTCGCCGCTCTTCGGAATATACATATATACAGGCTGCTCAGACGAAAAAGAAACTCGCAGCATTGCGACGATCTTGGTAGTTAATATAATGTCGCCAGTAGTGGTCGACAGGTCTTAATATATCTCGAAAGGTCCTTACGATCGATAGTATTTGACCACGTCCTCCTTTTTCTAAAGGGCGCTCGAGTGAGAGCGACTAAAAAGAAACTGTACTGCGCCGAGACGTGGACTCGCGTACAAAACAGCCGAGCCACTATAGAGCTTTACATTAATTTATATACATGGAATAATTTGGAATTATAAAATGTAAATATTCGCGTACACGAATACTCGCGAATTTTATTTCTATATACTCGCAGGTACGATTGAAAGCGATATGCATATCCCATATATCAAGGCTGAGACTGAAGAGATTCTTTTTGAAAAAATGATAGAATCATTTCTGTAAATTACAACAAATGTTGCTTGATTAATTTTTGTGATAAAATAAATAAATTTTTAATGAAATTTGTGGAACGCTTGCAACGAATGTTTCAGCACTCGTTAGAACAAGAACGAAAAAAGAACTGTACTCGCTCCTCGCGATCCTCGTAAATAACATTCCAGTACATCCACGTGTTGCGCGCTCCCGATCCCCCATCATCAGACCTAGTCTCAGTGATGTCGAAAAGCTGCGCTCGCACCCCTCGAGGCCTAAGCCAGTAGGCACCATCGGGCAGGAGATATATCCACGTGTTGCTCTTTGCGTGGCAGCATCCCTCCGACTCTCATCCCATCCCCCAGCAAAATCCCCGCCGCGTCTACTAGCCAACCCTCGGCTATATCGGTGCACTTCCGTTAACCTGTTTGATGGCGGAGCTTCAACGGAACGTCGTAGTATGGAAGGAAGGAAGGAAGGAAGGGAGAGAGAGAAAGAAAGAAAGCGGTACCGGCGTACGCTCCATGCTGCGGGATGTGAAGCTTATATAGTTATAGCGAAGGGTGGCATAGGCGTGCAACGAGCTCCCACGAATGCGCGCGCGCGCACGTATTATGCGTAGACCAGGTGCCTCTATTCTCCCTCCCTTTATCTCGGCGGTGCGCTGCGCGTAATACTTCTCTCTCTCTCCCGAGGGAGAGGGGGATGGAAAGGGGGGAGGGAGATTGTTGCGCTGTCGACGGGGAGAGAGTCCATTGTGAAGGATCGCGTCATTAGCAAGGGGTGTGCAACTGCGACGCGCCTCGAGCGCAAGGACTCTATATATATATATATATGGGAGATCTTGGACGCGTGGTGGAGATGATGGGAATTCATCCTGTTGCTGCGTGCGTATAGTTCCTCTCGTTCCCGCCAAAAATCTTGGTCTATACGTGCGCGGGCCGTCTTGCGGGGTTCGTTATTTGGAGGGATGCGTTATTGCTTGAGAATGATGGACAAAGGGAGGGAAGAGTGCGGAGCGAGGAGAGAGAGGGAGAGGATGAGTATTCACTGGCTTTTGTGGAGAGGCGATGAGAAAGGTTCGTGGCTGGCGCGACAGATAGATTTTTGGGTGCTAAAGCGTGTCGATCAATACTTTGCGAGAGAGGGAGAAGGAGTTGTTTTGTAAGAATAGTACTTTTTGTACCTAGGCCGTAAAGTAGAACTTTATGCTGACTTGCTTCGCAGATCCTCGGACGCTACTGTACACGCAAGGCCGAAAAGTTTTACGGCCGAGGTGCAAACAATATTTTCCGATATAGTATCCGTAAAGCTCGACTTTACGGACTGTTTTGAAGATTTTTTAACTTTACATACACGTGTCCGTAAAGTGCTACTTTACAGATACTATATCGAAAATGTTTTATAACTACAAAATTTCCAACTCCATGAGTCAAAGCCTTGAACTATTCCACAAGTTTTATTTGCAGTGCAACAACGTTTTACTATACACCTGAACCTAAAAATATAGATATTAATTTAAAAAAAGGGAATGTCTTAATCAATTTTTATTGAGCCTAAATTAGATTCTTTTTAAAGGACATATTTTTAATATATCTACATAAGTAAAAGAAATTTGTTACTCTTTTTTACTCTTTTCATAGCGAGAGGAACTTTTTCACTAAACTCATTATATACAATTTAAAATGTTTAAATCGATGCTATAACAACCTAGTACAATCAAACGTCACGGAAAAGCAACATCGATTTCATGGGGTGAAAACCCCTATAGTATAAGCCCCTGCATCGACGATAAAACATCACATCAATTTTCTACGTACACAAAAACTCTTTTCACGCGTATAATGCATCCGCAGTCCCAAAGCTCTTTCCTAACTATTATAAAAAAAAAATCTATACCTTTTCTGTGTTCGTATAGAGCATAGGGTACACATTGAATGTATAAAGTTTAACCAATTGCGTCATCCAACGACACCCTTCGCAAGCACCACGGTTGATTTCGCGTTGTGCAACGACGACAAAGGAACTTTTTGGAAGCTCGTGCATTAGTGCTTATGCAATGAAAAGCTAGGCAGTAGAATATGTATGTTATGAAATTTTCAATGCAGCGCAGTAACTGCGAGTCGATTTGTTTTATAAAAAAAAACTACTGGGAGTCTT
This sequence comes from Megastigmus dorsalis, assembly GCA_900490025.1. NCBI lineage: Eukaryota > Metazoa > Arthropoda > Insecta > Hymenoptera > Megastigmidae > Megastigmus > Megastigmus dorsalis. The sequence continues at coordinate 21,692 of UELU01141633.1, forward strand.
GTAAAAATTATGTTTATAGTTCACGGATACCCATATACACATTGTAGCTTACAGAATATCAAAAATCAGTATACATTTCCGTTAATTTCAGTAAAATATTAAATTTTTAAAATTAATTTATTCAAAATAAGGAACAACATTATGTACTTCTAGGCAATAATATTCAATAAAATAGTTTATACGTAATCTTCAAATATTTAACAATTACAAAAGATATTTCGTATTCAACAAATAAAAAATACGTGTTCCTCGAAGTAACATTAAAAATCGCACGGTTGGCAACAGCGTCGTCATAAACTGGCTGTTAGTAGTTCATTATTCATTAAACATGCCCAATTGACGCAAAGTCCTCAGCTAACGATATGCGAGTGAAATTCATCAATCAAAATATTATGAATATTTACTTAAATATACAATTACTTGAATTATATATGAGTAAAATTATATTTTTGAATATAATACTTTACAAAATACGATTAATATTAAAAAATTCATTTACTCTAAAATTTATTTTAAAAAATTAAAGAAAATTATGAAGAAGTAATGGATGCCCGCATAAGAAAAATAGTGATTACTCTTAATACGACTTCACTTTTATTATTGAGGTTTTAAAGACATACACGACAAAGTGCTCAGATTATATTCATCACGTGTTCGCGTTCGTACTTGCAGAGCAAAGCTGACAGCATGTACAACTTCACACTTTACTGTCGACCCGTATTTCGATGAAAATTAAATTAAAGTAACATCCAGTAAAACTTATCTGCATTATGACGTAATTCTTATTTTTATTTACAGTAAATTTTCATGTTACTTACAATTTACTGTACATCACACTAAACTTCTTGCGGCATCATGAATTATCAAGAGTAAATGATGAATATTATATAGAAGATACAACAAAAATTATCTAGAAATAAGAATACCGTAAATATTTGGATGATTTTTATTGTTTCTATTTCTATCGGTGAATAACATAACCTTACTTTTAAATAGAAATGTGTTTGTTTCAAGTACTTTGATTTATGTCTGTAACAGTCTAACAAATATTACAAATCCCTATTCTAAATTTTTATTTTTATTATTTTAACATTATAATACTATGAAAACGATGATAAATAATCTAAACAGTCTGTAATTCTAATTGTATAGCAACTTCATAGTTGACTGTTTTGAAACAGTAAAAGATTTCGTTTAGTATATATTTCATGACATTTATTAAATAACGGTGATTCAAAGAACTATACTTATTGAAGAGCATTCTTTTGGCTGCGTAGAACATAGAAATCTTAATGTGACATTTACAAATGTGCAAAATACATTTATTAATGTTGGTTCTACAATTTTTTAAAAATAATTAGATATACCGTATGTACACTATAATTTTAATTACATTTTTATAGACTTTGGGCAAAATAATGGATATTTTAAGTTAAAATAAATGTTAGGTACTTCAAGTTGAGAACCATTTCTTGCACTAACTAAATTGAGCACAAAAATTTTTATACTATACATCATAAAGTACAAGGTCAGTAAAATAATTTTCAAAAACGTTTTTTCATAAAAATCTAGAAAGTATACATTGTGGATTTGGCTCAATGGATAGAACCTCCTTAACTTCAAGAGCTCGCAGCCAAGCAACAAGATTTCGCTGCCTGACCAGTCGACTATAATAGTACGCGAGCAGTAGCCATCTGCATTATATTTGCTCTTTGTCCTTTTGATACGCGAGTCTAGGGTCGTTGACATCGCGCTATGCATATACATTTAAAGTGGCAAAGTGTGAATACAAAATTTTTCAAAGGTAATGCGCTACGCTCGCGCTCGTAAAACTGGCGTAACCACAAGGGAAACGAAAATGTATATGTATATATACGTGGGGTTGACGCGACACTCGTGCATTCGTTCGCCACAAAGAAATTGAACTTTGGTATACATTTTTATTGCGCGCATCGTCATTATGCTTATACTTCTGGGAGTTTTCCATTTCGGCCTTGGCTTTGGCAAAAGCAATTTATAAGTGATTTATGCATTTATTGATTATAAAATAAGCAAGCTTAAAATTCTGGCGCTATTGCGTATTAGGTTTGAAAGTCGTGACAATAAAATTTTAATTACTTCCTGAATGAGCTGTTTTATATTTATTTCGAACATATTTCATGTCAGAAAAAGAACTAGAACATAGAGTTTAAAAAATTTTATTTTATGTAAAAACTATTAAAATATTCACAGAATGTATTATTCTAAACATTCGATAACTGGTAGAAGTACATTCTCTCGAATCAGGAGATCGGTTTTCTCGTTCTTTAAGGACTGCAATGAATCATGTATCAATGACGGTACTCGAAGTTTGAGTTCTTCTGTAACTAAAGATAGTGAATTTATATCACTATTGATTTTTTGGATTCTTTCAGCATACACATTCTGCGGGTCTTGTAGATCAGCTATTATTTTATCCAAATCCTGTAAGAATTACAAAAAATCATTAGAGCAAGTTACTTCGCATTTTTTTTTTTTTGTTATGATTATGAAAAAGAACCTTTTGTATGTATTCAAAAGTTATTGGAACAAGCTCTAGATCGTGAGTAATGGTAGAACTTGAAATTTCATAAGTTTGTTGAGCAAGTTCATTTAATTTTGAGTCATAAAGCTTCCAACATTCGTCGACGTTTTCACCCTTCGCCTTACCTTCTTCTAAAGCTTTCTGAAATTTATATTACAACTAGAAATATTCAATAAATAAACATTTTAAAGGCATCCAGCAGTAATAATTACCTATTCAATACTACAAATCATGTTTTTCGATAATATTTTGCGATATTTAGAAAATAGGATTACCTTGTGTTTATTTTAATTTTAAACTTATTAATTATATTTAATTATATTTACCTTTCCTTGAACCATCAAACTATTTTGCGCTAACAAATTAAATATCGTTTGCTTCAGTTCAGGAGTAGATGCTTTAATTCTCTCTCCTTCCTTTGAAATATTGTCTATGTCTTTCTTAAGATTATCTACTGCAGCTAATATTTCTATCGGTGCTCTTGTTTTTACTGTATTTGCTTGCGCTAAAAAATTCTTTACCGTGGAAAAAGTAAATATGTGTATAATATTAATATATAATTATTTATGATCGAATCCATCTTAAATTGAACAGACATAGTATATCTACACGTTGTTCTTCTTGAAAAATAATGTGATTAATCATAAACATTTTTAGTTTTTCTGTGTTATATATATAGCGATCTGCCGTGAAATTAGGAATTTGGTTATTCACCCAATGATTTTTTTGAACGGCTTTATTAAAAATCACAAGCCTAGTTTTGAATATACTTTGCTAGTTCAAAAGAATAGTTTACTATCAAGGTGCTTCGATACAGAGTTTTACGATTATAAGTAGCGGTAGAAAACACAATTCAGCATGTGCTTTACTAGATATAAAAGAATCATTACTCATTTAAAAGAAAATGTTGTGATTCAATTAAATAAATCCCTATTGTATCAGAAGGAGCTGCTAGACATTTTAAAAATCGCTTTCAACTACATGAATTAAAACGAGCACCTTATGATATAAAATGCTTGTTTTCTGCTACTGAATACAATAAAGAAGCTGTAGATGGTGTGGCTGGACTTCTAAAGCATTGTGCTACTTCCTATAATCTTCAAACGACCCTTGAACAAGCTAATACACAATACTAATGATTTTTTAAAATAGATTCAATATTATACTAATTTAATTAATATAATTCATTTGCAAGACAGTGATATAGAAAAATACAGTAAAACTGAAAATGTTGATTCGTTTAAAGTGGAAAAGTATCGTGACATTCAAAAAATTCATATTATGTGGATTAAAAAACATAAAGATAAAGCTTGTTACTTTACAGCTTTACGCTTACTAAAGTCAAAATGCAAAAGGCACGTACACTAATTATGCATGTATATAAGTCTATTGACTACATGCTGACCACGACCATAATGCAAGAAAAAAATTTAGTATTTTATTTTATATTTTCCTTCTGCAAAAGAAAAAAGCAGGAGATCTGACATACATTGTTTACTAGGTATTGACACCTCATACCTTCATAAAAAATGGGAGTTTTGAGAAAAATTTATTTTTTCAAAAAGTGCATAACATATGTATTTTTTAAAAGTTCCTTGCATGGAAATGAAGTGGATGCAAAACTGAGTAAAATAATGTTTAGTCTATTCAGAACCATAAAAAACTCTCAAAACGGTGGCTGCTTAAAAAGTAACTTAAAAAAAATTTTAAATTATGATTCGGTAAGAAATTTTGAGTCAAATTATTTTCCACGAAGAACACTAAACTAAAATTCCAAAAAGATCGCCTGAGTAATGGAAACATACTCAGGCCATTCCATTTGAGATGGATTTGGACTTATAACACTTTAATTATAAAAGTAAAAAATATATACTTACATTTTCTACTGCTATTGTTAGTACAAAAAAAATAATTATGAAATCTTTCATTTCTGCGAAAATAGCTGACTATACGTTAGCAAGTTAAACTTCAACTACTCGTGACGTACTAAAAAATATATTTGAATCAGTTTCATAAAAATTGTACGCAAAATAGTTAAAGCTAAGTTAATAACTATACTGCAATTATGGTCGGTAAGAAATATGCAATATATTTATAAGTACATTATATTATGTATTTTTTTTAAAAATATTTTATCTAAACTTGACTAATAACGAAGTCTTACGTTAAAAAAAATGATTATTTATAAATTTTAAATATTTTTATTTAATTAACGTTTCATTACAAATATTATTTAAATTGTAATTCTCCCTTGTAGGGTCCATGTCCCGATTAGTGGACCAAAAAAAAAAATTTCGATTATAAATGCATTATAGTTTTTATTTTGATGCCTATTTGCAAGCATGACCTAGAAAAAAGTCATTCCACGAGATTCTCAAAGGCGGGAAAGTCGAAGCCTAAAATGACCGTCACCTAACCTTGCGGCATTTTTCCAGACTTTTAACTGAATTTTATAAAATAATATAAATTTGAAGTAACATAATTATTCTTTCTTGAAATCTGAAGGGTTCTTCGCCTTGAATGTAGTAAAAATGCTTATAATTTCGATATTCTTTAACAATATAAAATGTGCATGAGACTAGTCACAAATTCCGTCACGTGAAACAGCGCTACTATATTTTCTTCCTGAAATTTAGCCGCATTTTACAAAATCGTGCAAATGCCAAGTGCAATAATCATTCTTTATCAAAATGTTTTTGTCAGATATACGTACATATAAAGTCTTTCTATTGACAAAAACAATGCAAGGTTAAATGAGACTCATTACAGCTCCAACATCTCCTTAAACCGTATTATTTTGCAATGTAACTGGAACATTATAACTCGAGTTTTATTTTAAAAAATCCGTGGAATGAATATCATTTATTTTTTTCTTTTATGAGAGTTTATGTGAAAATAATACACCGATAGGGTCAGGCTCACTATATGAAACCCAACCCCTGTATGAAATATTTACTTAATGCTTTAAAAATTTATTTACTGCAGGCAGGTACCAAAGTTTTGTAATAATAACACTTTTTCTCTTTAGCACTTATTAAATCATAAAATTTAATTAAATTGGATTTTTCATCAACTACTATTAACTTAGATTTTTCAAGATCTATTTCGTGCTTTATACCTAAAAAAAGTGTGCAAAACTTGATTTAAACTGTTCAGTTTTATTTGATTAATTTATGCAAAGAGAAACGTATTGTGCAAATTTATGTTCGCATAATTAGTTCTAATGAGTATCATATTTATTGGTATATGTAATACTGTGTTATAAGAACGTTACAAATGCAAATTCAGTTATTTTTACGTTATCCTAAAAAATGTGTGATTTATAATTCCAATATTTAACGTTAAATGCAAAATAATTCATGGTAGACATCAATTTCAAATATGAGTACGAATTACTTATCTCGAGTAAAATACAAATTTAGTGAATAAATTATTTCTTGTTCTACATAAACGTGAACGGGTATCGGTATATGAATATCTAAAGGCCATTAACCATTATTCTAAATAGTTACAAAAATGATTTTAACATATAAATGATAAAGGCGTTCATTCAAAAAGGATTCACGCAGTAAAGACAACATTAAAGTATTAATTAGAAATATAATGCGTATCCAAATAATTAAATAATCTTTGCGCAGGTGTACATGCCATGTCACCAGACAATAGACGATTTTCCGATTTTTAAAATAGAAGGAAATCGAAGAACACGTGTACTTGTAAAATGGTTTAAAATAATACAGTCGTATCTCGGCGAGATAACCGCGAAGCACACGAGTCTCTTAAACAGTACACTGGTATGCGTACGCGCGAACAATACGGAGAGCGTAAACTTGCACTCACACGATTGCGAGTACACGTACAAGCGCAAGTCGAGTCATTTCGATGGTCTTCGATGTCGCACCGGCCATACGACGTCAACGACAAACCGCAGATAGTTTTCTTCGAGTGCGACTAATAATTCTCGCGCGCACTGCGAGTGTCGTCGCATATCGTGGGTGTCGAGCGCGTCTGAATATGAATACGAGAGAGACCGCATGTATAATACGGTATATACTCGGAGCTTTACGCGGTTGAAAAAAATGCCGTGCCCACATATTCCTCGTATATATGAGGCAGAGAAGAGAGAAAGAGAAGATATATCCGGGCGAAGAAGACGACGACCACTGGGAGAACGTTTATAGGCTCGGGTGTGGGGAGATACATTGCGAAACGAGGCGCCGCGCGTTTTGTGGTGACGCTGCACAGCGATGGAAACTTCTCCTGAAAATGCCTGCGTCTTTTTCTGCTTTCGCTTTTTTTCTTTCTCTCTCTCTCCCTCTCTCTCTCTCTCTCTCTCTCTTTCTTTCTCTCTTTCGCTTTCTTTCTCTTTCTTTCTCTGCGTGCACGCGATGTGGCTTGGCTGTAATTTTTCAAGGGTCTCGCATGTGGGAGTTTTTAAAGAACTCCCAGAAGAGAGATTACACGGGCGGTTGCGTATATTATATTTTATATTGCAGTATTTATTATTCGGCTTAAGAGACTTTTTTGTTAGTACTGTATTGTTGTTTAATAAGTGCCAACAATTTTACTATTTGTCAATACACTTTTAGGTAATAGCAATATGATAAATGTTTCTGTCATAATCTGAACGTTTTTAATTGCAAGGTAATAATTTTGAGCATCAAAAATATGTTGAACATTTTATTGGTAAATGAAGAAGGAAAATGTAAGAAAAAACGATCATAGATCCTTTAACTCTTTATTCAGCTACCCTAAAATTGTCAATGAAGAATATGAGTATTACACATGCCCTCAAAAATCTGTTTTACATTTATCTTAATTCATGCGTACTTTAGCAAAAGCAAATAAAGTATTAGTCGAGAAAAAATCAAATTCGGTTGGAAGGCAACTGAGATTGATGCGGCAGGGATAATAAAGCCCTAACAATGACACATCCCTGAAAAGGCACATACATCGCGTTCACTTTCGCTCCCGCAAATCTCGACTCTTCTTTTACGACTTCGCATCGTGCTCATTAAAGTCAGTCGGGGAGAAAGGACGTTTTTGTCGAGGCTGATTGCACGCGCGTGCATTTCGGGGGATTTGAATATTTCTACGGGTGGACGTGCATGTGCACTGGGCGAAATTTTCGGGGGCCCCCACAAAATCTCGTCAACCGCAAGTTGTGAGTTGTGCGCCTGTAGGGGCCCTAGTAGCCGCGGGTCATTTGCGGCACGCGATCCGCTTCCGAAACGTCCAACTTTCTCATCGCGCCGTTGCTGCTGCTGCTGATGCTACTGCACCTCGGCGAATTTCCACGCGCTGGGATCCATACCACGCGAGGATCTTTAGACGTGGTACTACAGTCTCGAGAACGTCCAATTTCATTGCGCGAAATTTTGGGCCCCGTCGCGACTGTGCAATCAGGTAAATTGTTATTTCCGTTGCTCTTTGGACGTGTGTGTCTCTCTGCGGGTGTACGGTGTATGTTTATGTGGCAAATTTCTTCTTTCGGAGTAAGTGCGGTGGCATTTTTAGAAAGGGAAAGTAATGCTGGCTGGAAAGAATTTTTGCGATCGGTTCATTACTTTTATAAAAATATTGCATTTCTATGGGCAATCGCTATTTTACCTTACCATAATATATTGAAGAATACCATTGCATTATTATTACTTTAAAATGGGTGCAATGGTTTAAACGCTTGATGTAAAATAAAATAAAACCATATTGTAAATATACTGCATAAAATAATTGATCTGGAATAGACAAATTTTTACGTACTATACTTTCAACTATTTAACTCCTTTAAAGCATAAAAGAACTTAAAAGTTAAAATAAAAGGATCTAAGGATGAAAAAAATAATAATTTGAAGTACGCCAGTTAGTAGAACTATTGTTATAGTAATGAAGAAACCATAGTACAATTATGGTTGACAAATTTTTATTAAATAGCATTCTCACGTAAATATGATACAGCTTAGTTATCTTTTATGCATTGGTAAACAGGAGATTTAAATTCATCTACAATTATTTTATTTAATTCTTCTGAGTGGAAATAAGGAGAGTTTTGAACTTTTTCCAGTACTTGATTTTTTAGTTGATCCACATATCGGATAAGAATTTTGGTTTTTTCAAGATTTTTTTCCGTGAAAACACACCTACGGTCATTTTTTATACACAATTGAATAACGCCCTCTAAGTTTTTAGCAATCTCCAGTTGCAGGGTTCCCACTTCCTATAGAATCCATTTTATATTTTAATTGCAAGATTGTAAAGCAATTAACGAATCATATAAAAATAGATAGAAAGATGTGATAAACTATGTTTTTAATCGTTTTTCGACAAAATGCAGCTTATCATTAGAATACTTCGAATTATAAAAAATGACGACACCATTGCACTTTTTTTCATAAGGACAAGTCTTCAATAAATAACTAAGTTCTGCTAAATAAAGCGATGTCATATACAAACTAATTTTCGAGTGCCCTTCGAGTGTCTTTTAAATGATAGACATGCAATGATGAAATGCAATGATGCCCTCATTTGGCATGCAACTAAATGTTTTCTATTTTTCGTATGAATATGCTATATTTTGTCGATATCAAAGTCACGATTGTAAGGGTAAAACTATGATATTCCGAGAGTTGAACTATGCATTAAAGAAAACATATACAGATGAATAAATATTTCTGTTAAAAAAAAACAGTAAAAAATTCTTATCTGATTTTTGGAAGAATAAAGATTAATATAAAAGTAATTACCTCAATATGAATTCTAATATAATCGGGGGCCTTCGTTATATTTTTAGTTATTTCTTCCAGCAATTTCTGATTTAATGCTATAGTTAAATGCCTGAAATGGGAATCTATATTTGCAGTACAGTCGAGATCCTTTTTTGTTGCCTTGCCGTTACGTGATTTTAGGAAATTGGTTTTTGCAGCCTAAAAATGATATTTAAAGCAAGTTTAAGCATTTCATTTGACAAAAATAAAAATATATTGTAATGCGTATATTTACCTTCATCTTTATAACTTCTGAGTTATCCTGTAACTTATGACTAAAGACATTTAAGGATTTCTCTTGAATGTTAATAAACTGTTGTTTCAAATCTGTCAGTGATTTCTGCATCTCCTTTGCTAAGTTTCGTATGCTATCTTCAGTGACCTTTGAAACCTGTAATGTAAAACATTTTAGTTTCTACATGGTGAAATTATCATTGTAATTCATACGAATAAAAATATACTCACAGGAACACCATTTGCTATTGCAACGATAGCAAAAATTAATAGAATTAATTTCATTTTCACTTAGAAAAGGTTATCAATGTTCAGATCCGTAAAGAACAACACAAATGTAAATACTCAAAAAAGTATTGCCTATTTAAAGCATTTTATATAAGTGTGACGTTCGAATAAAAGAAAAATAGTCACGATGGCAATATTAAAATCTTTATTAAGTTGACGTATGTTCTAGAAATTTTTTCATAGCATGAAAACTTGAAGTTTTCGTACTGATTAAAAGATTTATGTAAAGAAGATTTCTATTATAGACACTTCCTATATTCTTGTGCATGAACAAGGTACATATTTTTACATGCTATACATATTTTCAAACAGTTATTAACTATGATTTTAGAGTTATATGAATCGGTGTTTCAAATTGGTTTTCATACATAAAAAGGAAATATGAAATGTTTTCCGTGAATTCAATCCACAAAAACAGCATAAAATCAATAGTATTGTAGCTACAAATCTTTGTAGGTATATGAACTTGAATACTTTGTTTTGATGATGATTGAAAGTTTGATGTAAGCTTTATAAAGTGTCAACTGATTTCTTATTCTATGAACAGATTTACCCGAAATATCATTGTCTTAGAATATTAAATAGTTAGAGATAAAATCAATACCATTATAGATCATTTTATAATAAATGAACCTCTTTAAGGACGTTCTCTCCCTGCCGTGGTGCTCATCTCGGTATTAGAAAATATGTTGTCTAAGATATTTCACAGCGTTATCTAATGTGAAAACCTCGAAATTCATAATATTAAAGTTCAGAATGCTGATAGAAAGCAAGATAGATAGAAATAGGACCCAAATGTCGAAAGTGAGTGAAATACTGCGCACCCGTATAGATATACTATAGCCTGGGATTAAAACTTTGGACTGTTGTAAGTTTAAAAGAGCACCGTTGGCCCTATCCAGCTTTTTCCCTATGATGTCTATCATTATTTTACATCATGTGCTAGTTTTTCAAAAAAATTCTAAAGAAACTTGGTTTACAATTGAACGAAGCGTCTCTGGCCATAGGTTCTCAGGATAGGCTTTCAATGTTAAAGTATGCAATTTCGAGGCTCAATATCTCCAAATTTCATGCCACTTGCGGCTTCCAAATTTGAACCACATATAAAGTATACTTAAAGTAACGAATAGAAAAATAGAAATACCTTAAATTTCAAACTGCTGTAGATAACGATTGATTGAAAATAACACCAATTTCATTACAATTAGGTTATATAAAGTATAAAAGAACTTAAAAGCTAAAAGGATCTAAGGATTAAAAAAATAGTAGAATTATGGTTGTCACATTTGTAATAAATAACATTCTCACGTAAGTATGATACAGCTTAGTTTTCTTTTATGCATTGGTAAACAGGAGATTTAAATTCATCTACAATTATTTTATTTAATTCTTCTGAGTGGTAATAAGGAGAGTTTTGAACTTTTTCCAGTACTTGATTTTTTAGTTCATCCACAAATTGGAAAAGGCGTTCGGTTTTTTCAAGATTTTTTTCCGTGAAAATACACCTACTGTCATTTTTTATACACAATTGAATAACGCCCTCGAAGTTTTTGGCAATCTCCAGTTGCAGGGTTTCCACTTCCTATAGAATCCATTTTACATTATAATTGCAAGATTGCAAAGCAATTAACGAATCATATAAAAATAGTTAGAAAGATGTGATAAACTATGTTTTTAATCGTTTTTCGATAAAATGCAGCTTATCATTAGAATACTTCGAATTATGAAAATTGACGGCACCACTGCACTTTTTTTCAAAAGAATAAGTCTTCAATAAATAACTAATTTCTGCTAAATAAAGCGATGTCATACACAAACTAATTTTCGAGTGCCCTTCGAGTGTCTTTTAAATAATAGACATGCAATGATGAAATGCAATGATGACTCGAAGAAATGCAATGATGCCCTCATTTGGCATACAACTATATGTTTTCTATTTTTCGTATGAATATGATATATTTTGTAAATATCAAAGTCACGATTGCAAGGGTAAAACTATCATATTCCGAGAGTTGAACTATGCATTAAAGAAAACATATACATATGAATAAATTTTTCTGTTAAAAAAAACAATAAATAATCCTTATCTGATTTTTGGAAAAATAAAGATTAATAAAAAAGTAATTACCTCAATATCAATTCTAATATAATTGGGGGTCTTCGTTATATTTTTAGTTATTTCTTCCAGCAATTTCTGATTTAGTGCTATAGTTAAATGCCTGAAATGGGAATCTATATTTGCAGTACAGTCGAGATCCTTTTTTGTTTCCTTGCCGTTACGTGATTTTAGGAAATTTGTTATCGCATCCTAAAAATGACATTTACGGCAAGTTTAAGCATTTCATTTGACAAAAATAAAAATATATTATAATGCGTATATTTACCTTCATCTTTATAACTTCTGAGTTATCCTGTAACTTATGACTAAAGACATTTAAGGATTTCTCTTGAATGTTAATAAACTGTTGTTTCAAATCTTTCAGTGATTTCTGCATCTCCTTTGCTGAGTTTCGTATGCTATCTTCAGTGACCTTTGAAACATTTAACGTAAAACCTTTTAGCTTTTACATGGTGAAATTATCATTGACATTTATATGACTAAAAATATACTCACAGGAACGCCATTTGCTATTGCAACGATAGCACAAATTAATAGAATTAGTTTCATTTACACTTAGAAATGATTGTCAATGTTCAGACCCGTAAAGAACAACACAAATGTAGATACTCAAAAAAGTATTGCCTATTTAAAGCATTTTATATAAGTGTGACGTTCGAATAAAAGAAAAATAGTCACGATGGCAATATTAAAATCTTTATTAAGTTGACGTATGTTCTAGAAATTTTTTCATAGCATGAAAACTTGAAGTTTTCGTACTGATTAAAGATATTATGTAAAAAAGATTTCTATTATAGACACTTCCTATATTCTTGTGCATGAACAACGTACATATTTATACATGCTATACATATTTTAGAAAAGTTATTAACAATGATTTTAGAGTTATATGAATCGGTGTTTCAAATTGTATGGTTTTCATACATAAAAAGGAAATATAAAAGGTTTTTCATGAAATCTTTGTAGGTATGAACTTGAATACTTTGTTTTGATGATGATTGAAAGTTTGATGTAAGCTTTATAAAGTGTCAACTGATTTCTTATTCTATGAACAGATTTACCCGAAATATCATTGTCTTAGAATATTAAATAGTTAGAGATAAAATCAATACCATTATAGATCATTTTATAATAAATGAACCTCTTTAAGGACGTTCTCTCCCTGCCGTGGTGCTCAACTCGGTATTAGAAAATATGTTGTCTAAGATATTTCACAGCGTTATCTAATGTGAAAACCTCGAAATTCATAATATTAAAGTTCAGAATGCTGATAGAAAGCAAGATAGATAGAAATAGGACCCAAAAGTTGAAAGTGAATGAAATACTGCGCACCTATATAGATATACTATAGCCTGGGATTAAAACCTTGGACTGCTGTATCTTTAAAAAAAGTACCGTTTGCCCTATCCAGCTTTTTTCCTATGATTTGTATCATTATTTTACATCATGTGCTAGATTTTCAAAAAAATTCTAAGGAAACTTGGTTTACAATTGAACGTAACGTCTCTGGCCATAGGTTCTCAGGATAGGCTTTCAATGTTAAAGTATGCGATTTCGAAGCGCAATATCTCCAAATTTCATGTCGCTTGCGGGTTCCAAATTTTAACCACATATAAAATATACTTAAAGTAACGAATAGAAATTTTTTTAGACATATTCTAAGAAATAGGGTTTTGGAGAGAACTACCTTAAATTTCAAACTGCTGTGGAAAACGATATATTGAAAATAACACCAATTTCACTACAATAAAGTATAAAAGAACTTAAAAGCTAAAAGGATCTAAGGATTAAAAAAATAGTAGAATTATGGTTGTAAAATTTGTAATAAATAACATTCTGACGTAAATATGATACAGCTTAGTTATCTTTTATGGATTGGTAAACATGAAATTTACATTCATCTACAATTATTTGATTTAATTCTTCTGAGTAGAAATACGGAGAGTTTTGAACTTTTTCCAGTCTCAATTTTTTAGTTCATCCATAAATCGGAAAAAACGTTCTGTTTTTACAAGATTTTCTTCCGTCAAAATACATACTGTCATCATTTGTACAAGACTTAATAATGTCTTCTAAGTTTTCAGCAATCTCTCTTCCTATTGAATCCATTTTACATTATAATTGCAAGATTGCAAAGCAATTAACGAATCATATAAAAATAGTTAGAAAGATGTGATAAACTATATGTTTTTAATAGTTTAATCAACAAAATGCGGCTTATTATTAGAATAATTTGATTTATAAAAAATGACGGCACCATTGCACTCTTTTTCAAAATAACAAGTCTTCAATAAATAGCTAAATTCTGCTAAATATATGGCGTATTAAGCGATGGCATATATAATAGTACATTTCGATATACTGCTGTATAGAACTATATTTTTTAATACGATGTATGCGAAACACGACTTCGAGTGCCGGTTTTTCTTGCGAACATACAATTATTGCAATCTTGTAAGAGCGTGAGCAAACTATTTTACTTCGCGTACGTTGAAAATACTTCTCGTTAGCTAAAAAAACTTCGCACACGCTCTGAAAAAAGTGCGATAATTGCATGTTACACGCACGGAAAACCAGCTTCAAAAGTCGTGTTTTGCACATGGAGTGGTAAAAACTAATTCTCGAGTGTCTTTTGAAAGATAAACATTATGACCCGAAGAAATGCAATGATGCCCTCATTTGGCATACAACAAAATGTTTTCTATTTTTAGAATGAATATGATATATTCTGTTGATGTCAAAGATATGATTACAAGATCAAAATTATCACATTCCGGGAGTTGAACTATGCAGTAAGAAAAACATATACAGATGAAAAAATATTTGTGTTAAAAAGAGAAGAAAAATAGAGGTTCTAATAAAATTGAGGGTCTCCGTAATATACGTAGTTATTTCTGCCAGCAATTTCTGATTTAGTGCTATAATTGATTGCCTAAAATCGGAATCTATATTTGCAGTACCATCGAGATCCTCTTTTGTTGCCTTGTCGTTACGTGATTGAAAAAAACGTTCTAGGATATTGACCATTGCATTCTAAAAATAACATTTTAGGCAACTTTAAGCATTTCTGCTTTTAAAAATCAAAATATATTGTAATGCGTATATTTACCTTCATCTTTATAACTTCTGAGTTATCCTGTAACTTATGACTAAAGACATTTAAGGATTCGTTTTGAATGTCAGTTAATTGTTTTTTCAAATCCTTCAGTAATTCCTGCATCTCCTTTGTTGAGATTCGTATGCTATCATCAGTGACCTTTGAAACATTAATAGTAAATTAAAATATTTTAGCTTTTACATGAAGAAATTATCATTTGCATTCATACGAATAAAAATATACTTACAGGAACGCCATTTGCTACTGCGACGATAGCACAAACTAATAGAATTAGTTTCATTTTCACTTAGAAACGATTGTCAATGTTCAGACCCGTAATTAACAACACAATTGTAGATACTTAAAAAAGTATTGCCTGTTAATAATATTTTATATGATGAGTGTGATGTTCGAATGAAAGAAAAATAGTCACGATAGCAACATTAAAGTCTTTATTAAGGTGACATATGTTCAAGAAATGTTTTTGTAGGTTTAAGTTTAGAATCACTTATGTAAAGAAGATTCCTATTATAAACACTTGCTGCATTTTTGTGCATGAACAACGTACATATTTTTACATGCTATACATATTTTCGAAAAGAATCTGTAATACAATGAATTGCTCCCAATAAAAAGAAAGTCGAAGATTTCTTATTATTTATATTCGTTGCTGACGCCATACCGCCAAGTATGTTCGTAGTTATTTTAAGATAAAGAATATTGTACAAAATTGAAAAGAGAAAAAATAATACAAGAACTAAAATGACTTAAAAACTGCTAAGATTGCTGCTAACCTAAAAAGAATACTTGACTATTTCTAAAATGATTTCAAAACTTTCTTTAGCCAAATTTTGCAATAACAAATTGGAAACTGATTAGAAATTGTTTATCTAATTTGCATTGCTGGGACAAATAGAAGTTTTTACAGCAATTTCTATTTATTTTATAACTTTCTTAAGGTCAAATTTAGATAATATAAAAAATGTATTAAAGAATTAATTATTTAGTTAGAAATATGAATTCGACGTTATGCAGAAAAAAATATATTTTACTTTTTACTTTATCAAAAAGAGATTACATAGATACAATAACTAAATAGATTTTATTTTTTGCTGGGGAGGAAGCATCATACTTTCCATAAGTTTTACCTTTTTAAAGGTAATTTTTATAGATTGAAAATAACACAAAATTCACTACAATTAGGTAATATAAAGTATAAAATAACTTAAAAGGTAAAAGGATGTAAGGATTAAAAAAATAGTAGAATTATAGTTGTCAAATTTGTAATAAATAACATTCTCACGTAAGTATGATACAGCTTAGTTTTCTTTTATGCATTGGTAAACAGGAGATTTTAATTCATCTACAATTATTTTATTTAATTCTTCTGATTTGAAATAAGGAGAGTTTTGAACTTCGTATAGTACTTGATATTTTACTTCATCCACAAATCGGAAAAGACGTTCGGTTTTTTCAAGATTTTCTTTCGTGAATATACACTTACTGTCATCATTTATACACGATTTGATAACATCTTCAAAGTTTCCATCAATCTCCCGTTGCTGGATTTCAACTGCCTATAAAACCATATTATATTAAAAGTGTAAGATTGTCAATTAACGAATGAATCATATAAAAATAGTTAGAAAGATGTGAATTATCTTTGTCATAGTTTAAATGACAAATTGCAGCTTATTATAACAATACTTCGATTTATAAAAAAGGACGGCACCATTACACTTTTTGGAAAATGATAAAAGTCTCAAATAAATAGCTAAATTTTACTAAATGTGGCACATTAAACTATGTTATACACAAACAAATTTTTGTAAGTCTTTCGAATGATGACATTATGACTCGAAGAAATGCAACGATATCCTCATTTTGCATACAACAAAATGTTTTCTATTTTTAGTATAAATATATTATATTTTGTGGATATAAAAGTTAGGACTACAACTATAAAAAAAGAATAAAAGAATCAAAAAGCTTTATGCAATTTTTACAAGAATGAATATTATTAAAAAAGTAATTACCTCAATAGCCGTTTTAATAAAATCCGGGGTCTCCGTAATATTTGCAATTATTTCTTCCAGCAATTTCTGATTTAGTCCTTTAATTAATTGCGTGAAATAGGTATCCATATTTGCGGCACAATCAAGATCCTTTGCTGTGGCCTTGCCGTTACGCGATTGTAGGAAACTGACCAATGCATCCTAGAAATGATATTTGAGGCAAGTTTAAGCAATTCATCTCTTAAAAATCAAAATTTACTATAATGCGTATATTTACCTTTGTCTTTATAACTTCTGGATTATCCGCTAACTTGCGACGAAAGACTTGTAAGGATTCGTTTTGAATGTCATTTAATTGTTGTCTCAAATCCTTCAGTGATTCCTGCATCTCCTTAGCTGAGTTTTGTAAGCTATCTTCAGTGACCTTTGAAACATTTAAAGTAAATTGAAACATTTTAGCTTTTATACGAAGAAATTATCATTTGCATTCGTATGAATAAAAAAAAACTTACAGGAACGCCATTTGCTACTGCAACGATAGCACAAGCTAATAGAAATAGTTTCATTTTCACTTAGAAATGATTTTGAACGTTCTGGCCCGAAAAGAACAACATAAATGCGGTTACTTAAATAAGTATTGCCTATTTAAAGCATTTTATATGATAAGAATGGCGTTCGAATAAAATAGATAGAGTCACAATAGCAACATTAAAATCTTTATTCAGGTGTCATATATTCAAGAAACGTTTTTATATCTTGAAGGTTAGAAGTGAGCTTTTGTACTGATTAAATACAACTTATATAAGAAGATTGTATTATAGACACTTCCTATATTTTGGTGTATGAACCACATACATATTTTTATGCGCAATACATATTTTCAAAACGTTGTCAACTATGATCGTAGTTATTTAAATCTGTTTTTCACATTATATTTTTGTCATATCGGAAAAGGAAATGTGAAACGTTTTCCCTGAAACGAATCCGCAAATACAGTATAAAGACAATAAAGTAGTATTGAACACCGAATTTTTGTAAGCACATTTGTATACTTTATTTTCACAATGTTTGCAAGTTTACTTTAAGCGATATGGAGTGTCAACACTCATTTCTTATTCCGTGAACAGAATTACTAGAAATATCATGGTCATAAAATGTTAAATAGCTTGATGTAAAATCAATACCATTATAGACAATTTTATAGTAAATGAGCACCTTGGAAGTTGAAACTACTATTGATAACAATTTATTGAAAATAACACGAATT
Source organism: Megastigmus dorsalis (assembly GCA_900490025.1). Lineage (NCBI taxonomy): Eukaryota > Metazoa > Arthropoda > Insecta > Hymenoptera > Megastigmidae > Megastigmus > Megastigmus dorsalis. The sequence continues at coordinate 40,036 of UELU01141633.1, forward strand.
TCCTCGCTATAATAATATATTTAAAAAACAATAACTAGAGTACCAAGTCTATTTTTCAACTAACGTTGCATCATTAGTTTTGTCAAGACTATCCAAAATAAAGAAACGTCTCCTCCACCTTAATTTATAAATGCAAATCTATCTTCAAGCGAAATCCCCGCCATTCGAGTCTCATCTCATTCCCGATTCTCACCTCTCTCCGATAACCATCCCCGAAATTCATTCGCGCCATTAAAGGCACCACCGACCGTATCGGTCCTCTTGCAGAGCCGCAAAGCGACCGAGCGATACATCCCCCTTCTTTGAAAAATCGCCTTAATTGCGCGAAACTCAGCTCACCTTCTGTCCCAGGATTCTCCGCTTGGGCCAGAGATAAAACTGGACGAGCGAATATACACACCTTTTCGTCTTTTATTTTGTTATCCCCCAACAATCCGCTTCGTTCGCGCTCGGAGCAGAGTGAGAGAGAGAGAGAGAGAGAGAGAGAAAGAGAGAGAGAGAGAGGGAGCACATGTATACGTAGGCTCGTCACGAAGATATCGAAGTCGCCCACACTCGACGAGGAGCGAGTTAATCCAGGACACGATGCGACAGGTCGATCCAGTTCTTCTTGGGGCCGAGATCCTTTTTGCTCTGTATAGGTATAGAGGAGAGATTTTCGCTGGGCCCGCGAATATCTTGGGAGGTCTCCGGTTACGAATGCTGCGCCTGTATGGGCGCGATAGTAAGGCGATTACGCTCTGTCTTAAATTCGACGAAAAATCTTGCCCACGCCATTGTGCTTGTGTGTATGTGTACCCGAGTCTCTGCCATAAACTTTCTTTTGCGGAGGGGAATTATTCATTTACCCTGAATGATCGTGTTTGCGTTTCTTGTTTATTGGTCCGCAGTGCAATTGGAACCCTGAAATTGGAATATCGGATAACGGTAGAATATTTTTTTGTGCTTAATAGCTCATTTGGAAATGAGGATTGAAAATTATAATGGATTTTTTGTAATGAAGATTCATCAATCCTTGAACAATTAATTATAAAATCCTTAAATTTAGCAAAATATACTACTTTTGCACTTAACATTAAATTTTATTTGTTATATGAATATGGTATTATCATAAACAAAATTAAATTATTATCTAAAAATATCTATAAACTAGTCATAATGTTATACAGATGCAAGAAATCGCTTTTGGCTTTAAGTAACACAATAAAAGTCGAGGAAAGAAGCTAAGAAATCCGAACTCTCGGCTTCCGTTATAGAAAAGCACAATATAATGTGTAATAACGTGCGTGCACATATATCCTGCGCGGCGCTCTCTCTTGTATAACAGAGCGCTAGGGTAATATAAACGCCGCGCGCATGAAACCGCATGAATGAAAATACGAGCGTTTCATATTTTCTCTATAATTTATGCACGCCACCTAAGTTTAACGGGCATGAAAACGGAGACGACGTCGTGGAGAGCGAATGAGGGAGTAATTGAGGAGCGAGAAACGAGAGGAGAGAAAGTAAAAGAGAGAAAGAGAGAAAGAGAGAGAGAGAGAAAACAGGCGAAAGGAGAAGACAAAGCGAACGCATGTATAAGGGCGTTTATGACGTCGACTACTTGATTCGTTGCACACACATATGCAATATTTCCGTCGCGTAAGGCTGCTTCACAATGTTGGGAATGAAAAAGACATATTTAAGATTTGCCTGTAATGCAACCATCGTGTGATACTTTGAATATGATAGACAAAAATATAGTCTTTTAACATCTTTTAAACTATTATATTCGTGAAAGATAAGAAATATATAAGTAAATACATTTTCAGTTTCTCACAGGTTTATACGAGAACAGGTGCAACTCGGTCATATGAGTCCGAGCGAGACTGACTGTGCGGGTGGTGTCGCAAGTTTGCTCCCTAAGCAAATTCAAGGATGTAAGTAAATTCTCGCTTATGTTTGTAGTACAAATATAATATAAACATAATCAATCAACCCTTCATACATATCGCGATAAGAATGCATTTAATATTACATTTATCCCCTTTAAATTTCGGTAAATGAAGGAAACGCACCAAAATGGGAGAACAATCCGAAGACAAAAAAAAAAGGACAAAGCAAAATTTCACGAGACAAAGGATCAAACATCGAGACAATAAAATCGTTGACCAGAGCATTTAAAAAGAGGCAAAGGGAGGAAAAAAAGGGTCACCACTTGACACTCAAATACGCGTCCATAGGCGAAACCGGCGACAATTTTTCCCGCTCGAGCCATTGTGAGTACTACCTAATCCTAGCTCGCGCAAGAAACACCGCATAGGAACAAAGCGAGAAAGGAGACAGCGATGCGCAACAGAGGACGAAGAAGCAGCAAGAGGAGAGACGAAACGAGAGGTTGGTGGTGTATACGACGCGCACATAAGCATCGCTCGTTAATGCGCGTCCACGTGGAACATAATGCCCCCATCGTGTTCGCTAATAGTTGTTTCGTGACGCGACGACAAGCCGCTGAAACCTCTCGCGCGCGCGCAAGCTCGTAAAGCCCGCCGCGCGCGCGCGCACACGTGTACCGAAAGGGTGATTCGAGACGAAGAGAGAGAGAGAGAGAGAGAGAGAGAGAGAGAGAACACCCACGCGAAAGAGAGACGCGACTATACGAGTATGATTCACTCGGTCGGCGCGACGACGGATCCTCACCTACACTAAATCACCGCGCGCGATATGTCTCTTCTCTGCTGCTGCTGCTCTACTGCTCTGCTGCTCTGCTCGTTCTCGGAATACGAGCCCATTTGTCTCCGATCGAATTTATGCTTTATTACGTTTATTACATCTTGATATATATATATTTTCCTTCTCCTGGCTTTAATGCTTTGCGCTTGATATTTTTCCTCTTCCTTTTTCCGTTCTTGATTGCTTAATTGAGCGCGGGATTTGATATATTTTTTGGTAGAGCAATGAATGATTGTGAAGGGATAAAGTAAGTACGCGCATTTTCAGACGCGGCGGGGATATAAATTTCAAACTTTACTTCTCCGAGAAGTAAATTGCAATTGTAATACACGTTGAATTAATGATACAGATTCCTTTTATAGTGTTATTTTTGTTGCGTGTGCAAAATTTAATTATTTTTTAATTGAACTATAAAAATACATTTTTGCGACGTATATAAAATAAGTCTGGTTGTTTATTAATTTGAAAATTTGTTTTAAGAATGTATATTTATGTTATAGTATATCAAAAGAATTTAGTGCGTAAGTAAAACGCATAATTAGAATAAGATGTGTATCAAAATTTTTGGATAACGACAGACGTATGATTAGCAAAGAGTAGAGGCTATACATTATAGTTTCATCTGTACTATACTGGAGGGCAAGTTGCTAACAGTAGCCCTCGAGATTATACATATAACAAAACGACTGCTCGAATATCCCACGCCAAGCTCTCCTGGGCGACATCCGGTCATACACACGCATATAATGCGCTCATACCTCGGAGGTTCCCATCGGCCTTTCCTTCATCTCCTTCAATTCGCCCGAAGGAGTTAAAAAAGGGCAAAGAGGCGGTTCGATTTGCGTGGGCTTGTTGTCGCCGAGGCGCCCGAACTAATGAAAGGCAAAAATCAATGGGACGCCGAGTGAAAGCTGTGCGTAAGTGCAAGGACGCGGCGGAATAAAAAGAAAAGTTGCAGCGTGTATACGAGAGAGGAAGAAACAAAGAGAGCTAAAGAATGAGCACGAGAGGGGCTTTTTTATTTGGAGTACATGGGGTATACTCATACTGCAGTGTGCGTATGAGGTAGAAAGTGAAAGGAAGTCATGTACGGGGGAGTGAGTTTGTGCAATGACTTTGGCGAGTGTTATTGTCTTTGTCGTAACGTGAGAATGCAGTGTCTTAAATGCGGTAAACACGTGTACACGAAAATTAAGAAAAATATGCGTAAAATGTTAGATTTTAGATTTTACTGCACACTTGGGTTATTGGGTTATAGTGTGTAAAAACTGTGACACAAACGGGCAGTACTTTTAGACACTTGGATTTACAGTGAACTGAGGTCTTCCGAAAGAAAGATGCAGCGTTCATTTGCCGCAACAAACGATCGGGTACAATCGGTAGAGTGCAATCTCCCCTCGAGAGTCCGAAACACACGGAATCCCTGAAAGAAACTCAAGAGAGACAGAATAAGTAAAAGCCTCGCGCGCTCGCGTAATGCACAAAGTAGAGTACAAAGTGCTCGGTAGTATAAACGCATGTATATAGGAGAGAGAAGGGGGCCCTACTCCGGGGGTCCCCAACTCGGATTGAACAATGGTCTTCTTATACGAGGGGGTTTGACTCCCCATCGGTTTGTTTATAAATACGTGAGCATTACGGCCGAGGATCTCGAGGAACCAGAGAGAGGGAGAGAGAGAGGACGAGGGTGGGAGAGAGAGAGAGTCGAAAAGAGAAAAGGACACCTGGCCCATCCCCCTTCTCTCTCCGTTATAGCTGCGACTGACGTCACGCGGGGACTTGACGACTGGGGCCCGTTACACTCGGCGTTACGTCATGCAGCGAGAGAGAGAGAGAGAGAGAGATCGCGATGATTTGGTGCTGTTTGATTTGTATAAATATGATCGTGGGAGTGGGAGTTTTTGATGTGGACGTGGGGTATAATTATCGATTTGTAAGGAGATTGGGGGTTAAGCTTTTTCTTCGATTGTAATTTGCATGCTTAAGTAGTAACGAGACACTACGAGCCAAATATTGTAGATGGAGATTGTAACATCAATGTTTAAGACTGATAACATACTTATATTTGATTACATCAATGAATGTGTGATTTTAAATTCTTTATTGACTGAATCTCAATGAACTGTGTTATTGTTTCCGTGAAAATATTATTACCGTAAGCTGATAATGCACATTTTCATCATACCATACTATGTATGTCAATGGTATTTCTTTGGCTTCGGTTGATTGGCAATGATCACCTCTTTAGTAGCTAACTGTATAGGAGTATAAAAAACTTTTTTGGACTGTTAGCATTATCTTTAATTGCCTATTACATATGTATTTCGTATACAATTACATACCTGTTCAATTTTTTGCAAGTCTTAGATACCGGTTACATATGCTAAGCTTTAAAATTTTTATACAGAAGTCCTATTTATAATGTACCCTGCAATGATCTCGTTGATATATTCAGAGAAAGTCATTAATTTACATTCATGATCTTACAGCTATCAATAGCCCAAACTGCTTCAACGTATAAGTGTGTCATGTACAGTATATGAAACATCATTGGATCGGTATGAAGGTTATTCGAGTATGATAATCTTGTCAGAAATGTGGCGATAAGGAAACGAAAAATAACACGTTATTTGAAAACAAAGTTAAAATTTATAAGTAATACCCTATTTTGTAATTTTTATCATATAATGAATTGCATTATAACGCATTGTACATTCGTATGGTAAGACTTGCCTTTGTACTTGAACCAATTAAAATAACTTTGTTTGTAACAAAGCATATGTTTTAGATTCAACTCATCATTCAAGCCTCACCTTTCCGAACAATTAAAATCAACCGTCGCTACCCTTCTTACTTCCTAGTCCTAAATCTCCCAAATACACACGAAACAGCTCCTCTTTTATCTTAGCTTTCGCACCGTCCTGTTCGTCAGCTCTTCCATGTGGGCAAATTTCCTCACAATTCCCATCCGTAACCGTTTCTCCGGAACCCATAACGCAAACCATAACGCAAAGAGAAAGCTCATCAAAGCATGGACAGTTGAGAAAATGCCTTTTCTCTGTCCCTCTCTCTCCCTCTATATCGAAGAAGAGGCGATGCCTGAGGGGTGATTTAGTTCACCTCTTGTGCGCGCACCACCTCGTTACTCTTACGGAGCTAAAGGTGTGCCGCTGAATCAGGCCTTGCCGGTTTTACTACGAGGGACCGTCCGATGTGGACACAAAAAAGGGGAGGCGGAGGGCACGTTTGGATCCGCGAAAGGGGGGCGAATGTACACGTGTGTACGCGGAATCTCTCGGCTGGCTGGGAAAATTGATCGGTAGAAGTGACTTTTGAGAATGTTTTTAGCCGAATCCTTGCGGTACTTGTTTCTTTCGAGGGTCGTGCATGATCGATGGAATTTGCTGACTTTTTGGCCGATACTAGGTGAAAAAATGAAAACACTGCCACACTTTTGGAAAAGTTCAATTATTCACGATTAGGTCAATTATTCATTTTCGTTAGGTAAATTATTCACGTTCGGAGAGGACAGTTGATTTGAATAGTACGAGGGGAAGTACACAAACACGTTTTCAAAATATTTTGTATAATCAGAATTTCTGCTATTGATTGATTATAAACGAAACAAAAAAAATTCACTCGAGTTAGAGGTGCAGTAAACCTCAAAAAAGTTGTTTATAAAAAACCACGTTTAAAGTTTAAAACTGACCTATGAGTTGCACTGTCAAAAAAACTGTCGTTTGATAAACATCTCATACTCCACTTTAATACTCTATTAGATTATTCTATAAATAATAAACATCCGAAAAATGCAAAAAAATTGATTTTTCTAAAGAATCATACTGGTATGTCTCCTTGAACATACATAAAATTGAGCTAAACTTTACTGTTAGTTTAATCAATAATTTTCTTGTCCCAACAGTTTCGCCAGTAAAATAACGGTCAACACGACTCGGCGAATATAAATGGTCAAACTTCAGCGAAACGTTATTCTTCGACATTTTCTAGACACAAACAAGAGCCAACGCGAAGTTGGATTCATACCTCCAGATACATTAATTTCTTCACCAGTTTCACTCGTCTCGCCAGCTTAACTCGCAAACATTTACCATCGCCGCGCAACAAAGACTCTGCGACCCTCTTCGAACTTGGCAAAATGACCGAGCGCAACAACCACCCCATCGCGTACCCTCCTCCCCCCGAATCCGACCGAACAAGACACGTAGACACGTAGAGCAAGGGAAAGAGAGAGAAACAGGTCGGAAGAGAGAGAGAGAGAGAGAGAGAGAGAGAG
>UELU01141634.1:0-41204 GCA_900490025.1 Megastigmus dorsalis
ATTAATGATAAATGATTATGATTTTAATTATGCTTGTACTCACGCAAGCTAATAAAAATAAATGTTTGAAAATTAAACTGCTTAATGTTATTGTTGATAATATTGATGTGAAATCGCAAAACTCCCTTACGTAACGCCTCCTGTATAGTACCGTTTACTAATGTATAATAATGCGCACAGTTTGCACTATCCGACTCAGGTTCTCACTTCGTATCATGATTGCGCTCACGTCAGACGTACACTTGTATAAGATACACTTCTACACCTAAATAAAGTTTATTCCATACAACAATCGACTATTTATTATTAACAGTTATTGATATTTTTTAATGAATAAAAATATGTTCTCGCAAGTATACATAAATTAGTTATTTATTTGTAATCTTACCTTTAAAATACGATGCTTTTAAATGAGTTCTGCAAAAAAGTACTTTATATTTACAAATAAGAAATGTTCAAGAGCTAGTATACACATACATTCTCTCTCTCTCTCTCTCTCTCTCTCTCTCTCTCTCTCTCTTAATTAGCCGAACACGCTTATTTTTTCTGTTATAGCAGTTTGATAATACAGAATGGATAGGCGATTCATGGGTTAATTTTTCCCCCTTCCCTGGTAGAAACATTAACGATATTTTGACTAATTATTGGTCAATTTTCTAGTTAAAAACGTCACGCTAACATTATTACGTTGTTAATGATAATAATTAATTTTAATAAAAATTAATTTTTTCATAAGTACATTATATTCTATTGGCAGCAACTGAAAATTTGACCATCATTTTAGATATTCATAATAAGATTTTAAGATTTATTTCAGCTGATAATGCTTCCATTTGAATAACACGTTAACCAACAAAAATGGTTAATTTTCTACCAGGATTTTTCAATCTTCTATATAACCCAGCCGAAAATTTATATTTTTTTACGTAACAAGTCTTAAATTGAATCTGCTTCTTTGTAATTTCATTTTGCTTTACAAAATTATTTTAAGATTTTTCCGTGCTGAGTTATGCACAATGATATAAACATGGATTTTTATCCAATTTTCTTAAAATAACTTTATAATGGTTCATAACTTGGATAAATTTGAACATTAGCATAAATTATTCTAACTTTTTTCATAAATTGTTGTTAAAAAATATATTACCGAGTTTTAGTCGAATCTGGGGTCCGGAGGATTGGTACTTACTCTTATAAGTACTTTTCTAGTCAATATATTTTATTTACGACTTGAATATTTTTTGATTTATATGATTTTCTAAGTGAAAAACCTAAACTTTTTATCAACATTATCGCGATAAAAAAAACTTAGCAAAAGTCACGTGAAAACGGTCGCATCTTAACACATCAAGCTCACATAAGAATTAACATCACAAGAAATCGCACAAGACATTGTCAAATTGCAGTTAATTAAAAATTAAGTATATTTATCGTATACACACATTCTCGCATATGTTCGCATATACGATAAAATTAATAAAAGTGTACATTTACAGTGCTCTTAGTGCACTAAATTCATTTCAAATTGTACATATACATATGGAGTGCCTGACGAAATCGAGTTGTAACTACTTATACTTATACAGAGTCTCACTTGTACGGAATTCTAAAATTGATTCAATATCGATATGCAAATCTTAACATATCATCGGCAGATAAATCAACGAATCTTTCCAGTCATAACAAAATCTGCATATAAATCTAGTTCTTTTTATAATATATATATATTATAATCGATTTCGATAAGTCATAATACACTAAAGAAAAAGATTAATTGCGAAAAAGTTTAAGTTTATAACCATATTCGTGCGATTACTGCCGCTGCACCAAGTTCTTATACATATGTAATAAACCATACCCGATGCACCACTGCGACAATTTAATACGCGACGTCGCGTTTCGCCAACGCCGTCATCACACGCAGCAATAATCGTGTCCCGCCGGAGAATCCTTTCATTTTGATTTCCGATACGTTAAAAAGATTATCTCCCCCCGTTATTATGACGCAGCCGTATGAATAATTGTCCGATCGGACAAGTGCGAATCCGGAAAGCCGCATTTTATACGCACGATCAATTTACCGCACCCATTGTGTATGTATACTATACATATACACGTTCATTATACGTTCCGCAGACTGGAAGTTCATTCAGCACCGCAGCATTCTGATTTAGCTACATGTGGCAGTCTGTTTTAGCGGAATTCGAAGCGCGGATTCATTTGATATTTCTCTTTTTCGTATAATATTAATTCGTGTTTTAATATATATTATGAGTGAATGAACGGAGTTAGATTCTTTTGTATATATAGGAAGATTATCGGGTGCGATGCATTTATATCCGCGAGGGAATATGTGATGTATCCGCAGACCTATACTGCACGTAGAGCTAAATTTACTCGATCTTCGTAATGCAGTCATTGTATGTATATGGATAATGTATTACAAAGTTTAAAACTCGAGATTCAAGGTGAGTGAAAAATAATTGGAACGTATAAATTCACGAACTTTCCTTCCAATTATTATTAATGGTGCAGCCGGAACTTAATGCTGGAAACTTTGTAAAACGATAAACAACGATACAGTATAGGGAGGGTGGATGAATTTATGATTTACATAAATCGAAGCATTGTTTTATCGAAAGTGTAATTTTGAATATGAATATGATATATGTATGTATATAGATATTGAAATTGACAGATTTACGTCATTGACGGGGTATACAAAGTTATTTTCAGATACGCAAGTAGACGAATCCTGATCTACGATTTTCCGTTTTCCGAATAATTTATGAGATCTTCGGATGCACCTCGATTTGCGACAGCAATTAAACACATTGTAATAAATATTGAAAGATTGTATAAACAAGCGCATCGATAGTAATGAAGCGAGCGCGGGACGTTTCGGGCGCTCCCATCTCATTCGCGCATTGGCTTTAATTAATATTTCAATTAGTCACGGGACTGTTGACGGAGTCGAGTAATGCACGTTAGGTGAGTGTCTATGCAGTTAATTACGTTCGGCTTAATGTGCAGGGTAATGCATCTTGTAAGATAAACATCCACATTACCTAAAATATACCAATCGACGTTGAGTATAATAAAAGTATCTGCGCATTAATCTTGACGTAAGTGATTTTACTCGCAATCTACTTTCGCTTTTTCTTTTTAAATACAGAGCATTTAGTTTTCTGAATTTTTTAGGAATTGGAATAAATCAACATGGCATTACTATATTAATCACCGGCAGTTGATTATCACACTGAAAAGCAGACGTTATTCTTCCAACATTAATTAAATATCAATATACCTTTCATACCAGTAATGCTCTAACAAGTATACGTATAAGTAACGATGAAAAAGTGCGTGACTACAATCGCTTTTCATAGCGTTCGCGCATGAAAATACGGTATGTTTAACCAAAATTGCCGAAAATAAACATGTCATACGCCTCGGGGGTTCGACCAAACTTTTGCGGATCATGCTAAAAATCTGAAAGCTTTACCACATTAGCAAATCAAACATCCCCTAAGACGCACACGAGACTTTCACTCTCGCGCAGTTTTATTTATACGAGATCGTAAACACCTAAGGTCTCGGGGGGAGTATGTACTGACGTCAAGTGGTGCACGTAAAACCGTCTTGTTTGTTCTTGCAGAGCAAAGCTTTTCAATTTATTAGTAATCTATATTACATTGAAGTACTTACTGGCAATGAGCAATGTTAAGTTGGTTCTCGAGATTTTTTAAAAACATTCATTAGTTTTATAAACCGTATTACCGAAGTTTTAAATGTTATTAAGATCTTTTTTACGATAATTGTTGTATAAGCTTATACAAAACCTTATTTGTTCCTGGGTTTATATAATTTTTAATGTCTCGTGGATTAAAAAGACAAAATTTTATGGGAAATTATTTTTTAACTATTATATAATATAAATAATAAATAACTTTATTGCAGATTCATTTCACCCTGTATATACACGCCTCTTATTCAAATCTAAATATCGGTAATTGATCAACTAACAGAAAATATTAGATAGGTTCGAACTTTTTTATCATTTAACGCTCGACGTTGACTAATCTGAAACAAACGACCTACTGAATATTTTATTTGCCACATTACCGCACAATAAGATTAATATAGAATACTTAGGCGATAAATTATTATACTGCATTGCAAGATTGCCTTTGCAGTCACTTAGCGGCTGCAGCGGCTGCTTATCGGGTCACTATGCAGATAAAACTATCAGAGCAAGTTTCAATAGCGCGGCTTCGATGCCTTATTACGCCACCGCACTCAGGTTGTATAGAACTTTTTAACGAGGAAAAATCGCTTGAGTTTATTATTAGCCGTACGAAGACTTCGATATATGTGTTATCTGCATTCAAAATGTGTGTTAATCCATCCTATACGAGGTGATAATGATCATATGAGCCTCTTGCATTTAAGAGTTCAGTGTAAAAAAAGTAGAATGTTGCTGGATATAAAGATGTGAATTGAAGTAATCGAGAAGACGATTTAGAAAATGAGTAAACATTTATTTTATAGCTTTTTTTAATAGAGTATTAAACGAAGTGTAAGTTGAAACAATGCTAATAATTAGATAAAATTTCTTTAGTTTGCGTATAAAGAGAAAAGCACATATATATATATAGCTGACATGTCTGTAAATGGAGCTCTAAAAACAACTGAAATCTACTCGTTTCAACTAGCAAATAATCTTATTTTAGACGACCTAATGGCATTACGTTAGTATCATGAATGAACATTACCTTTCATTCGTGTACACGGAATGACCAGGAATAAATATTTATAATTAGACTGCATGCTAATTTAAATAAATTATTTTTACTTTTTATACTTTTTCTTTTTGATTAAAGTAAATGACATTAAAATAACATTTAGAATACCCAAAACTTTATTTCAATATACCTTATAGAATTATTCACTTTCGTGATTATACGTATACTTTCAAATTAAGTTTTTATCTTTAATGAGTTCACATATAATTCCTGCAAAAGGACATATATATAAATGCTTTACATTAACGCATACTTTAATGCATTTATTAATAAATTTAGTTTTACTATAAGTACGAGTAAAAGAACAAAACTCGCAGCTGTCTTTCGTTCGCGCTAATCGCCTTATAAGCTTATACTCGAAAACTACAAAATCGGTCGCGTGTCATCTCAGATGCGTCTAGGCCAACCAACTCGCGCCTTATATACAAGAAAACTTAACCACCGATCCACATTATCCACCGCAACCTCTTAAAAATTCCCATCGAACGAAATATACTCAAGGCGCATAAAAGGTCATAAAACCTTGACACAAACATGCAACGAGCGTTTATCGATTGCATATAGACGGTGCGGTTCGATGCCTGTCCGCGCGGCATGAAATCTACGTCGCGCCGTATACCGGAACGCAGTTGTGCGGCTTGAGTGAGCTGCTTTTCACCCACCCCCATATGCTTCTGCGGGGTAAAACGAAGCCGCAAGCTACCCTCGCACTCATTTTCTCGCCAGGCCGAAAGCTGCGACTGTGTATAAAGATATACGGAAGTACTTGATAACGACGGTTATATGTAGCGGACACACGGTTGCTTGGATTCGCCAAGGATAGAAAATAATGGCAGGATTTTTCTCGGGGATTTTCATTAGTTATACGCGTGCGGGAGGTATTCACTCGGTAGGATATAGAAATATCCGTTTTTTTTCAATGTAAGTGACTTTATTTTGAACAGAGAAATACTGTACTTTTTGTCAATAAAATGGGTGGTGAAATTTCACTAGTTTCAAGTACATATTATACTCTTTAATTAAATTAGTTAATAAAAGTAGTATATATTTATTTTTAAAATATCCTTTTTCAATCAACAAACTGCAACTGGAAATATTCACGGAATTATATATAATTTAAACAAAATAAATGAAAGTAAATTTTTAGTAATTTTGAATATTTAAACATTAGATTTAGCAGCATGCCTCATCTAATGGTTACTTTTGAAAGGGCTAAGAATATTTAGAATACAGAAAAAGCATTAAACTTAGAAGCAACAAAAGAAAATTAAAAAAACAAATAACAGTTATACACAGCGATGCAATACATATTATGTGGTCCTTCGATTATTCTCAAATTACACTTTGGCGTGCAAGTAATTGCATGCTTTACCTTTAAGGCGGATTTTAAAGAAAATTAAAGTTAAAGTAACAAACACTGTGTCATTCGCTATTCCATACGGTCGGTTCTCACTTTACTCGGTTTTCCCAAGAACAATAAGTAAAGCACAATCATTATGCAAAATAAAATCTTAATGTGAATTCGCTCCTGCGAGTAACACCTATATGCACCTTATGTACATGCGAGTACGTGGAAATGGTATAGGCATACCACTTCCACGTACTCGCATTTTATTACACACACACTTCTTCCTTTACTTCGTAAAGCCAAGTTGTGAAATTCTCACACGTCCAGTTACCGAAACATACTTTGCATACCTATAGAAAAGGAATAGAGAATAAAATTTTATATGCGTCTGGATAGGAACAAAATCCATCCATCATAAGCATTACCAGGCATATAACAGGTAGCTCGAAGATAAGGGAAATCTGTGTCCTTTGTGCCTCCCGCGTAAATATAATATTTTCCCGCCGCCTTGGCACCACCGCGATAAATCGATACCTGCCGCAGAGTCTTGCACAAAGTTTCGTTCTTTTGTCGCTCGATGGGAAAGTTCTTTTGTTACTCGGTGTACAATACGTGCGGTGCCGAGTGTGGGCGTTGCGAGGGTAAACAAATGCGTTCGGTTTTAGTGGCGAGACAGAGAGAAAGCCGCCTATATCGATCATTGATTTTTCGCTGCTCGCCAGCCGTGTTTATTAGGACTGCGGCAGAACACTTGGCGGGGAAAGCACGAGATCTGCACGGCTAACATCTTCCGCGATTTGAGCTTATATTTGTGTGTACCAGGAGAGCCGTTCATTGTACATCGGGAGGATATTGGCTTATTAATTCTCAATGAGTTCCCTATCGGTTTACGTTTGGTGCGGGTATAGGTATATGGAAAATCGTTGGAAAGAAAAAGAGAAAATAGTGTGCAAGCAAAGCTGAGTTGAGACTCTGAACAAAAATAGGCATACCAAAAATCAGACGAATGATAGTAAAAACATATATACATGATCTAATTTTTCTACATGAAACAAGAGTATAAAATATATAAGTTTTATTATTACTAATGGGACTATCATTATATAAAATACTGAACTACATGTTATTTTAAATGCATTAAACGATCTATAAAAATTACCTTTGAAAAGGCCAAACTTGTGGCAGGTATGATGTTCCTTCCCCAGCTTAATTACATTTATTTTTTAATCAAATCCTATTAAAAAATAAAATCTCTTTAGTTACTGTATTTTTTTGACAATGTAAAATGTAAAATAGATTTTTTGCTGCATAACTTCTAATTTATATTTCCAACTAAATAATCAATACTTTATTACATTTTTAATATTAAGCCCTGGACAAGATCAGTGTATGCTTAAATTGGTGTGAATAAGTGTGTGTATGAATCAAAGGAAAGAAAGAAAGAAGTAAAATAAATTCAAAGACTTACTTTTATTTATTAGATTTCAATCGAAGAACACTTTTAATATAAACCGTATTGTTTTAAATAAACTTAAATACTCGAAGAACAATGTTTGAGAAAACTTAGATATTTGAAGAACAACTTTTTGGTATCTTATGATGTCTTTAACGTAACGTAATAATTGATTGCTGCTTGACAGATAAATGGGTAATGTGATCAAACTTTTCGCGGCTTTTATCGCCCTACTTATACTCTAGAGTCCTGCTATTCTTTACATGCTAAGGGCGCTACGGAGTGGGGACAGTATCTTTTGCCTGGTTACACCCATACGTTCATTATATAATTGTTTTATTACAATGATTGATTGAATAAAATTAAGAACTTTTGAAATGAATTATTAAATATTATTATTTATAGAAAATAAGAATTTATTGCAATTAACTTCATGAAATGCTTTTAATGGTGTTTTACACGCAACGGGTCGAAATAAATCGACCAGTCGAATTGAATCGACTGTTGGGCCCTTTTGAGTCTAGATTCGAAAATCTAATAACTCGGGACGGCCTTGCAAACTATGTACTTCTACCTATAGCTAACTCTTAGGTACTTCTACGCTCCCCCTGTTTGTAGGTAAGCGCCCTTTTCCTAACATCAAAAAGCAGTAGGTAAAAAAAAATTAACTATTAACTAAAATATTTTTAATTGATGGTCATCTTTCATTCAATTCATTCACTATATATGAAATATTTATTTCAACTTATAATATTACTTACATAACTATAATGCCTTCGCAAAGGCAAAAAGTAAGATTAATGTTACAAAAATAAACTGTTTACTAATTACAAAATTATGTTTAATCTTTAAAATATCTTTGATAATTATATTTTAACATACTTTTAACATACTGTCACTTCCTCAAAAATTACCTTTACCTCTAATCCCTTGCATTTCTCATTATTTAATAAGGAAGGTAATGTTTGTCTAAAATCTCCGGAAACAATCATGATCTTACCACCAAATGTAATATAATAACAGACTCAAAAAGAAATAAATGTGCAAGAATGTTAATCAGAATAAAATATATGCTTTTATAAGTATATCCTGATTATAGTGCAGTCTGTACAAAAGTTTATGTCGCATTATTTCTTTGGACATTTTTATGATTTATAAATTATTTATTTACACTTTAATATTTTATAGTATAAGTAACTGATAGATTTTATTAATAATGATGCAATTCAATGATGGCTTATAAAACAGAGAAAAACTTTTTTCATTGGCAAACACGAACCGGTGCGAATAATATGTACAGAGCAATTTAAAAAAACTTTTAGATCGTACATGCTGGGAAACGTACTTAACGGACTATCTTGTAGTTTATTCAAAAAGTCATAAATTATTTGTTTAAAGATGTGAACTTCCTATTATATTCTCCTCATTAATCATCGGCTTTAATCTGTCCACCTTTATTAAATCTATATTAATCGCTAGTAAGCTATTCTTTTCTTCCATGATTACTGAGCTTGGTAAACATCATCATCCTTTGTCAGTTGCATCATCAATGTTCGAAACATGAATCTCATGTAAATTCTTTCGCTAACGATTCATGACTTATTTTACGTAATCCATATATAAACTGTTCACTACTTCCAAACATAAGCAACTACGAAGTTTACTGTTGTAAATTAAAAAAAATCATTTTTGGAACCTGAAAAAGAGAAGAAAGACTTACACAAAGTATCGGATCCTTAATGAAAATTTCTTTAAATTATTTTTGTTTTGCATACAAAAGAGACTTATCTAATTTGCTTCGGTCAGTTTATACTTGATGAATTGATGTGAACATTTTTTATGCCTTGATATAACACTGTTTAAAAAATTCTTTCATAAATCAAATATTCTTTATATTAATCTGCAATGCATAACCAATCTTTCAACGGACAATGTCATTGTTTGTTTAATATTCTTTTCATTATTCTAATTTTATATTTATATTTCTCAATAATACCCTTTGTTATTAATTTTATGAGATTATAAAACTCGCAATGGTTTAAATGGCTACCGCGCTCCTTAAGGGGACGTCGGAGTCACTAAAAATTTAAATTTCCCGCCCTTACTACATCGAAATACCCATAAAGTTTTTCAAAGTTTTCTCTTTAACAAATTATCTAATTGACTCGAAATTTTAGGAGATGATAGAATGATCATAAATGAAGCGCGCTCAGCTCTTAAGGGGATGCCGGAGTCGCCTGTTTTACCGACATTAGGTTTTTCAAACTTTTCTCTTTAACAAATTAACCAATTCACTTGAAACTTTTAGAGATGATAGACTGATCACAAATAAAGCGCGTTCAGCCCAGACATTTTCCAAAAATCAAGTAATACGGAAGCTAGAGAAGAAAATATCTAATTTTTACTAATTTTAATTTAATCCATGAAATGGCGTGATTCTAACTTGGCAATTATGTTTCAAACAGAAAATATTACATTTATGTAATTTATCGGTAATCCCAGGGCTGAGCGCGCTTCATTTATGATCATTCTATCATCTCCTAAAATTTCGAGTCAATTAGATAATTTGTTAAAGAGAAAACTTTGAAAAACTTTATGGGTATTTCGATGTAGTAAGGGCGGGAAATTTAAATTTTTAGTGACTCCGACGTCCCCTTAAGTTAGCTTTATAGGTAGTCTCTAGTCAGTAGAGAGATTAAAAGGAAAATTGTTTTTAACACTTCAATAAGCGTATTAGAAGAATTTAAAAAAATTTTTTCTTTAATTTTTATTTTAGTTTAAATATCCTATTCTTTATTATTTTACAAAAATAAAACATTTTTGAAAATAATTGCTTTCTGTTCATTTCTATCGTTTCCTAAATTAACCCGTGAAAACAAGATTTTGCTTGCTTTGATAGCAAATATCGTTTAATTTTACACGATAACTTATAATAACTTTTATATTTTTGAAAAGCTGATATATCAATCTATTAAAATCTAGTTTTCCAGTAATGGCTTAGACCGCTATCTATTCAAAAATCTTTCACTTGCTATCTCTGGGAGAGCATGGCTCATAAGGGCTATTGTTAAATACCCGTAAATACCTCAACTTTAATTTCCAACATTTTTAATTTTTACACGATAACTCGCCTCAAAATTTATAAAATATATTCAGTAAATCCTCCTGAATATTTCTACGTAATTATTTTTTTATGTCTTTGAAAGTCGGATATCCCCTAGAGCTACCTTAATATTCGTAACTACAATCGTAAGTGTATAAGCAAATATTTGCAAGTATCTAAATTGTTTAATAACATGTTAAACTATCATAAGAAAGTAAGAAATTTATGAAAATTGCTTTAAAATCTATACATATAAGCATTTCAAGTATAATTATTTTTTACCCTTATCTAAGAGGTATATAAGAACTATTTTGGGTATTACCATATTTTTATGTTTTAAACGTTTTTACCACGTTTTTGTGTCATAATTAATGTTAGATAACTATAAGTTTCCATAATCGCCTCATTAATAGCTTGTTCATATTGATTTATGTTATATAATGCATAAGTAAATCGAGCACGGACATTTTAAAAAATACGTTGTCATATTTTAAGTTAGTACAGAATAATTTCTTGTAGGAGAGCTTTTTCGCACAAAAATTAAATGTTTTTAAAAACTATTTTATCTCTTTATTGCAATGTAATTCTTGCCGTAACTTTTTCTGAAAATCCCTCCTACATTTCACAAATGGATTACTTAAAACCAGTTGCAGATAAAATATCAGGAGACATCAAACCTTATCAAGTGACTCTTTTTATTAGTAATTCAAAGGAATCTGTAGCGACTAAACAAAATAGTTTATTGAAGGAAATAACACAATCAAATCCGTCAATGTTATACGATGTATCTAAATTGGACATTACCAATCTAAATAGATCAATTCGTGCAAGTATCATTGATAATCCTAGAGCTGTATCGCTACATATAATGTTAATTAGCGACGGCGATGACGATAAAGAAAATCATACAATACTTATGGGATATTTTCTCGATTTCTTTATCTATTTAAATCCCACCGCTATGAGACCAAGATGTTTACTTATATATCTAAATGTTAATGCGGCTACTACAATTGATGTCGAAGAAATCCTGAGACTTTCATGGAAGAATAAGTTTTTAGACTTTTCCATTATAGAAGTAAATGCAGAAAATAATACGAACACAACTTTTGTTACGTATTTGACTTATTATAATCCGTTTTTCATGTCTTTTACAAAAAAACTTTACGATCCTGAGGATGAAATTTTCGTTGAAAAATTAAAAGACGTAAATAAATATCCTTTAAAATTGCTGTTAGCAAATCAGCCTCCATTTCTGCAAGTGGAAAGAGACGAATTCAATAATGTTGTTAAAGTATCTGGAATATATTATTTGCTGCTGGAAATAGCAGCGGAAAATATCAACTTCAAAATAGAGTTTCACACTAGTTATATACAAAGTGAGAAGGCTACAAAAGTTTATGAAGAATCTTTAAGTATATTAAGAAAAGGTGACGTAGATATGTTAACGCTGGCGATGTCGTTTTATCCTCACGATTATTTATTTACAATGGATCTAGGATACTATTACTACGAACCATTTGTGGCAATCGTACCACTCGTATCATACAATACATTTAAAATACCCTGTACTTCAGTATTTTATATAATGATAGTCCCATTGGTAATAATAATTCTTATATATTTTATGCGCTTGTTTCATGTAGAAAAATTAGATCATTTAGATGCTTTTACTATCATTCGTCTGATTTTTGGTATGCCTATAAAACAACGCCCACAAGCTCTAACAGATAGCTTTGTTTTCTTTACTATTATATTGATCTCACTGCTTTATACCACCGACTATTATTCGAGTCTATTATCCGATTCAGTTTTGAAGTTCGAGATAAATTATCGTACCTTCCAAGACATACTTGATTCTGGATTGGATATTTATGTGAACCAGGCATATTACCGGAAATATATTCCAGACGATTCTGAAGAGACTAGAAAGCTCAAAATGAAAACGAAGAAACTCGATGATATTCACGACTGTATCTTGCTGTTGAAAACGAAAAACGTCATTTGTTTGACAAACGAAATATTTGCGGACTACATGTGCAAAAAGTACCTTGATATTAATGGACAGCCATTAGCAAAAATTGCTAAACCAGTATTTTCTCAAGAGAAATTGAGCTTCGTAACGGAAATGGCATTTCCTTACACTGAAAAGTTTCAAGCAATTTTTCAAAGAATATACGAGTCTGGAATATGGCCTAATGCTGTATCGGCTCAAACTCATAATTTAAAAATTAACGATGATGATGATGCCGAAGTAAAGACCGAAGGAAGTATACATGCACTGTTGTTACAGTTGTATTGGATGTTGGGAGTTGGATACGCCGTATCAATTTTGGTTTTCATTGCAGAATTATTTATTCCTAGAATAAAGTCACGAGTTTCATTTTCTCATTCAAAAATTATAGTCAAAGAATATTCTAATAATAACTATACTTCCGACATTGAGTTTTAGTATCCTAAATTATTTATGTCTTTTTCAAAATAGTTTTTTTTTTGACATATGACAATCAGATGCTGTCGGAATAAAAACGAAACAAGAAAATGAGTTACGCAATTGTATTTTTTGAGAATTATATGTTATAGAATTAAACGTAAATAACTTAACTTATTTTCTATGAAACCCAATATCCCGATAAACCATTTTAATGATTTATTTGATCCGGATTAAACAGTTCCGCACAGAATTTTGGTTAAAGTATTTAATTAATCTATCTTGAATTTGATCAATTTGAATACATAAATGTAATTATAAGCATAGTTTAGAAAGCTTTTAAAAGATATAGAGTATGTATAATAATAAGTGTGAACCACGGCTAGTATTTTCGGTTTACAGAAGCTTATAATAAGTGGTATCTCTAGAAATGTTTGTTTATTAGCTAAATGCATGTATTGCTATAAATGTGATATTATTAAAAAAAATAATATAATTGAGTATATTACTTAAATCTTTGTAACTTAAAAACTGCTAAACCAGTTTAAAAAAAAAATTTGATTGCCATCAATCCTTTTCTTATGATAGAAAGTATAGGTATATATATATAAATATCTTATTAATAAAATACTTGGGATAATTTTTTATTAAATGGGGGAAAAAGACCCCCATAAGTAGTAAACAAATATTCGAACTAGTGAATAAATTTTAAAGTGATGCCATAAAAAGTACTTGTGTATACTAAACTTTTATTATTAGTTAGGAGGCTGATGTAAAATTTAAAGAATACATATGAAATTATAATAACTGAACTTTGAAAATTATTTATTCAAATTTCTCGCACATAAATTATCGGGTTATTATTACTTAGTTATTATTCATTCTATTTATAATGTTTTATTGGTAGCACAGTATTACAGCAAAGCGAATTTATATTTGTCCATGCATATAATGAGGAATATTACATTATAAAGTACGGTAAATTTTTACTTTTAGTCAAAGTTTTTTCACACATGATAAAGAATACTTCTTATTCTCTAATGCTACATACGATGTTCGCAAGGCATGAAATCTTTTATGTAGTGCCTTTTCACACCTTAATGAAATTTTATGATCATCTTTTTCAACACTTCTAAAAGTGTAAACTTCTATTTGTCAGCTGACTTATATAAAAGGATCTGCCGCAGTATAGCGAGGTTTCCTTTTTCATTGATAATTTTTCTCTCTCCATTTTCCGACTAAATGTATTCCGTTTGAGATCTTATCCTGTTTTATTATTCCGTCTGTACACGAACTATACATTCATGAACTTACCCGTTATTTCGCATTTTTCTAATCTTTTAAATCTCCTATACTCATTACGATCACATATATTTTACGGTTAAATAATTAATCGCCAAGTGAAAAAAACTACCTACTGTAAATGCTGTCATCGCGTTAAGATAAAATCTATATTATTGCCATCAAACATTTTGCTTCTGTTTTACAAGCACGTTTATCCAATATTTTTATACGACGTGCATTTGATTAAAAGATAGAGTTATATTAATGCAAGATATATTCATACGGTTGTTGCAAGCTTATCAGAAATCACTCGCGCGAACGGAAAAAAAGTCCATATTATATTTTTGTCAAAGCGATCGATATTTACATTTCTGGAGTAAAATACATTAAGTTAACATTTTGTCGTTTTTCCAGAAATAAAATATATTGATCATGTCGTTCTTTATTTTCGCACGTATAAAAGCAGATTTTTTTCACAAAAAATTCATTGGAATATGTACAAGCACTTGACCACTTTGAAGAGCATTAAAATTAAAATGCTGAATAAGAAATCCTCGGTAGTTATAAAAATTTCTTTTTGATGAAGCAAAACAAAAACATCTTGAGTGAAAAGGGCATCAGTTATGCGATAAATAATTTCTTAACAGAGTATTCCATTTTACAGGTACGTAGTAGGTATCGAATTCGTAATAGAGCCTCTTGTTTGAGAATTTCGTAAAGCCCTACACATAAATTCATAAAATTTCAATGGCAATATAGATCATTGAAGCTTAGCGTACATTCAAATATAGATATTAAAACTTTATATATATATATTGAAATATAGTCAGGAAAAAACAACTGCCAATAGATTGGGATTCTTAATTCCCTCAAAATAATTTAGGTAGCTGCTACCAGAATAGTTCTGAAAAATGTTCTATTTATGCATAAAACTACTTTCGAAAGTTTGTCAACAAATAGTATTTAACATTCAGTTAACGTGAGCGAAAAAAAGATTGCACTTAATAATTACTTCTTTTCAATTTTATATGACTAAATACACAGAATGAAAAATCGAGAAATTTTCCCTGTCCTCAAATATTACTATAACACATGAGATTCTTCAACTGATCAAGTTATCTTTCTCTGAAAAAAAAAATATAAATTTAAAAACGCAATGTCTCGTTTTGAAAATATCAAAATAATAATCTAATATTTCTGTTTTGAGCTTGTATGAAAATAACATAGTCTACCTAAACACATTATCGGCAAAAAAACCTCATCACCCAGACGTCAATTACGATCGGATCTTATATCTAATCACCTGGACACCATCATCAGGAACCCTATAGACCTAAACGTCGTATAACTCCGTTACTATCGGCATATTCGTTCGACTCTTCATAGTTTTAACAAAGCATGGGTTGCAATTATCCATACTTTATACCTTAGTACCAATTCATGTTTTTGTTTATTAGCGGACATAATTACAATACAGACAAAATCAATAGAAACACGTGTAGCTAATTAACTTCTTCAGAAAGAAAAAAATCTGAAATATACCAAAGTGCTCGAGTGCTTTATGGGAGAAAAAAAAAACAAAGTATTTGCTGAACGATGTTAAATCGATTTTACGTATGAGTCTTCCCTTGGGAAAAAGTTTTAGAGAAAAAAATCAAAAGTAAAACAAGCGCAATTTCTATTAAGTAGTCACGAGCTTGCAATTATGCACATCAATACACGTACACGTTTCTGCGTTTACCCATTGGAAGAAGGTATACGTACATATGTTTCAAGTTGCAATTGGCGTCGTTCAAATTAAACGACATTATAAGCTTACATATTTTCAAGGCAAAGCTTTTTTCCTATAAAACACAAGGTACTAATTGCGCTTGAGCTGTATTACGAGATTGCATAATATCCAAACGTATTTCATAGAAAGGTTACTTCGAAATTTCTTTTTGTATGACAGATCTTATCATTTCACGATTGCTAACCTCATAATTATATATTTTTATAACTAAAGAATGAAAGCTTTTAAATTAAATTTCATAATCATTTTGCTTTTTAAGAAAAAAAATTTGTTGATATCACTTTTTAAAAACTTACGACACAATACTTTCTTCCTATTGAAAATTACCAGCAAGAATTACAGCTGGATCTTCTATTTTGGTCAAATTTCAGGATAGAATCCAGGTAGAATTCATATCAGGAATCCGTAAATATTGTTAGATCATATCATTAAATCTGAGAATAAAGATAAATTATTCGATAGATCAACAATTTTTTTGTTCACTGGATTAAAAATTTGAATAATTTAGCTTAATTTCTTAGTTTGCGTGTCATCAGCCGGATAATATATGATCTAATAATATTTACGAATTCTTGATAAAGACTATCTGGATATCAACCTTGAATTAGTCATCAATATTGAGTTTGTTTAAAAACAGAAGGTACAGCTGACATTCCAACTAAAATAACAGTTTGATTATTTTCTCTGTTTTTTGATTTTTGATGTTTTTCAACTTAGTTTTACTTTTTAGTCAACTGTGCAGTATTTAATAGTTCTAAAATTAGGATTTAAAAAAAAAAACATAAAAAAGTGAAATGGTAAGTATTTTAAAAAAGATTTTTCTGTGTCGTGTATCGCTAAATTTTTACAGGAGAACGATATAAAAATTTTATGAATTTTTGTAGACTTGAAGTTTTAGCCTATAGCTTCAGGAAAAAATTTAAATCTAGTTATAAAAATGTATTCTCACGAATTTTTTCAAGAACCTAACAGCAGCGAATAAGCGAGTTAGAGACCTAACAATTTGCACGAAAGTATATTTCAAATATACCTATGAACAGTTCATTTTACATATGGAATTTGGTCAAGGTCAATTTTCATATGCTTATTCTGCTAAAGCTTTTATTTTAAAATCTCAAATTTTATTGACTTATGAATTCGAATTAAGTAATTCATAAACATAACAAAACATAAAATTTAATTCAAAATTATGTACTGTTGAAACTGGAATGATGAACCTTTATTCAAAAAATTCCGTTAACGGACAATCTCGTTTACATTATGCACAGACCTTATAACTGATGAACGATAGGATTATTTCAAATGATTATTTTTCATTATATCATTTCATTCCAGATTTAATAGAACGAATGTACGCAGTCGCAATTGCCGGAAAGTACAGAAGCAAAACTCGGATAGATCGAACATTCGTACCAGACGTAAAAAGAGAAAATTAAGATTGACCGCAAGGTATTTTTTTTTAATTCCCTTACACCCACTCGCGATGAATCACTGCTGTTTCGAATGCCAAAGCCGATTAGAATTTCTAGAATCTGAAAATTTCCATCAACTCTTGTTGAGTGTCTCATTGATTGCGGAGACTTCGGTCTAAAGTCAGGGATACACGTTGACGTCAACAACAGCGGAGGTTTAATATAAAGATAGGGCTGGAGACTAATAATTAGCGGCGCACACGACAGATGCTATCGTTGAAATTTCTCTCAAATTGCATCACGTGCTAGATGGGGAGGAAGAAAAAATAAGTATGCGCACGCGATAAATTCTGCGTCGCGTCGTTTACCCTTGGACAACTGCAAAGTGCGAAACACTACCGCGCAATATATTCTGCTTGTGCAATGAGCCTTGTGGTATAGGGTAATTATGGTTCTCGTTGTGTATTCTGCAGGAATTGGCTAATGAGAAACGGATTCACGAAGAGGGGATAACTATGGAAAGCAGAAAATAGGACTTTTATGTAGGGTTAGGCGTTTATCGAGGACTAATGCTTTGCTAAGTAAAAGCCGCGGATTAGTCTTCGTAACCAAATAAGAAGCTTAAAAATTTACTATTTTAAGCGCTTCTGCTGTTTCAAAGGATTGGGAACGACGATAAAAGCTAAACGAAAAGGGACATTCGTATGATTATTTCTTTGTATTGGTAAAGAAAGGAAAAGAACTCGTGCATGGAATATGAAGGTTAAATCGATTGATCCTTAAAGAACTAGAATTACGCAAACCTTGATTCACCTTAAATTTATGTAAATTTATGCTATTATATACCTGCTGTAAATTTATTTCTAGTCAATAAAATCGTGGCAGTATTAAACCATCTGCAAACGTATTTAAAAGCCACAACCAAACTTATCAGACAATTTAAGGATGCCGCGACGCCAGTCATCGGATTGTACGACATAGCAATTTTATCAAACTTTTCAACAAGTGTTTATAGCCATGCGTAACTTATATGACATCTGTTGCCACGAAGCGAGTCGATATATATATATATATATATATATTATTCATAACTCTTTTTCGTCTGACATTTCTGTATACCTATGTGCAGGGAGCAACGTTTTGGTTTATTTCTTTTCTTTCCTAGGAGTAAGTAGAAACATTCAAAGTTCGCTTAGACACGCGATTTTTTTTATTTACTCCAGTGCCAAGGTTTTTGTATATTATGGATATTGTTCTTGGTCCTATGAGACACTTGAAATTAATAAATTAGTTTATGCCTAAATATGATATTTTGAAACACAACTAACAAATTTCATTACATATTATTAACGATGGCGATGTTACATTTCTGCTCGCAGTTCGTTTAAAAATTCATATCAAATTATGTCTATAATGAGAAAAGCTTCTTGGAAATATAATATACCCATCACATACTTTTTCACGCATACTTATTCGCTATTAAAAAAATTTCATTGTGTACGATGAAGTAGGGATCAAATCTCAGAATTCACTTATTCTCTATTAAAAAAAAGTATGAACTTTATATGGGTCAACCCTCGGGCTAATTGCAGAATAAAAGCGGTAGTAAAATCAATAGCTTAACTTGGAATTGTTCTTTATAATATGCTTATTTTCCCTAATCTACCACTTAAGTGCCACATTATTTTTTAGTTAGATATTTTTCAATTACAAAGTAGTTTAATGATTTCTAAAAAAAGTAGAATAGAGTCCTCCTTTAATACACCTCGAACATGTTATTCTTCACGGAAATGCTGCAGTACGTACTATATATGGAATGATCGAATGAATGGTAAATGGGCATAAATTAACGTGATTGACTAAACTCACATTATTTATAGATAATAAATATTCGAAAAATTTGTTTAACCATATCTAGAACCCTTAACGATGAATGTTTAATTTCTATAGAGGCTTGAAAAGTATACCTATACACACGTTGATCCTGCATATAATATATAAGTAGCTGTATCATGCTTAAAACTTAGACCACCCCGAAATTAAACTAATCATACGCCGAATCGAGCGTAGAGAGGTTGGGCTATACTCGCACGGGCAAAGCCTATATATATATTACTTACGAATCATGCAGATAAATCGTTTTATGTAGAACACATATAATGCGAGAGAGAGAGCTACATCTTTGTACATGTGAATGAGAATAGGTCGTTAGATTCCAACGCTTTATTTCAATAGCAGTGTTCTCAATTTTTTACAAAGTGCATATATGATTTGTTTATAGAATTTTACATTTTATTTTAGCACAAAAAGGGAATAAATCGTAAATGTATTGATGTGGCATAAAGAACTTTAGTTTATAAACTGTAATTACTCATTGAGACGATTAATAAGTACTATTTGTATGTTCTATCAATGTAGACATGCTGAATTAAAAGAAATTATTTTTTTGTTTCTGAAACTAGCTGTAAATGAAAGTAAATCCAGAACGTCAAATAACAAAGTAATTCTAAATCGAATTAATCGTAAGCGAAAAAAAATGCAGTATAAATGAGAAAAATGTGTTACAAATATTTGTCGACAAATACCTAAGTATTGAAAACGCAAATATATGCTTAAGCAACTGTAAATATTAACTCACCAAATTCCAAGTAAACAGATAGCTTCGTAAATATGAATACAGGCTTTAGCTCGCGGATGATCGGCGAACTTAATTTCTACTTAAAACTAAAACCGATTGAATTTACCTGATGTATCGATTCAAACATAAGATTCGAATATGGCGCCGGTTATGCGCAGAGCAAATTTTCCGACCGGAGTCGGAGTCTCCCGATTGTGCCCGATTGGGAAAATCCGGATGGCCGATGGACTGCGCGGCGGTGATGGTTCAGCGATTGTTGGGGCCAGAGGGGAGTGAGGGGACATGGGGAAAGAAGAAAGGAGAGAAATTGATAAATAGAGAACTAGAGAAGGAGAGAGCCGCCGCTAGAGGGCGAGACGTTATTAGCGATCGCGGACTCGCGTTTGTTCGCTCGCGCGCAGCTGATTCATGACACGCCAAATTGAAGCCATCAAGGAAGGAAGAATTCGCGTGTTTTGCTGCCTGCTCTGGTAGGCCACCTCTTTATTCCTCGACGCAAACATTCCAGTTTATCATCGGCGACGAGGTGACAATATTTGTTCCTTGTCAAAGTGGCTCTTCGACAAGTTAAACTGGCTCTTTCTCGGCGTATTCCGCACGTGAGTCTATCCTGTGCTGCACGCAAAAAGTAATAGCGCAAAACTTTTGCGCCGTCGTTTGCATTCATCGGGGTCACCCTCATTTAATTGTTTTCTTTTTTCTCATTTTACGAATTTCGATCACTGTGTGTTCGTCGGGGGTGTTGATCTGTACGCTCAATCGTGTTACGTACGATTACAATAGATACATGTTCACTTTGTGACGGTATTACGAGTCTCGTTTGCTTAGCTATTGTTATTTTCTGGTATCGATTATTGTCAGCATTTTCAATAATTTAATTATTACGGACGGCACTGGCAATACCATGCAAGTCTAAGTATACCTATATTTTGTAAAGCTATTGCAATGTAAAAAAATCAATATTGTACAAGTATCAAGAGAATCGTTTGATATATATTACAGCAATCATAATAAATAAAATATTCTTTCGTCGACCAGATCAATGTCCCTGGTTTTATGCTGCAAGTCGTTTTTTATTTGATTTCATTTAAGTTTCTTTTTTTTGCCTCCAAAGTTCTCTCACTTCGCTACTCTCCCTCAGTCGATTCGAATTCATATTGGCAAACTGCATCGTCGAACCAAATAGGACATCCATGAAGTTCACGAGGACGAGAAGCTGCGTCTGTAAGAGAATTGCAGACTTTAATAAAGTTTTACTAATGCATTTTTATTGTGAAAGATAGAATGCATTTTGATTGTAAGAATACTTCATGGGAAGACCTAAATTACCAGCATAAATACCTTTAATTACTTTTCAAAATCAATGACTAAATAAAGAAAGCTAATCTGTATTATAGAACCACTGTATATTATCATAATTTTGTTAAGCGGATGTAAAGAACTATAAGTTACATTTTACCATGTGTATTGGATTACTCAAATTACACTGATAACTTCATATTATATTTGAACTTTTTTTTAATTTTAAATAATTTAGGTATTTAAATATTATATATAAAAAAGTGAATTACTTTGTTATACACCTGGTTATTAAATACTTCTTCCTTTTAGGTTTGGATTTTTAATAGAGTAATGTCATCATCATAATAAATTAACATTACGTCATAAACAGCATGTTAAATCTCAATATTTCCATTTGTGTCGAAAGCGAATTACTTGAGGTATATGATTTATATTTCATAAATCATATTTTATTTTTGGTAGTGCATATAATAATTCTATAACTTTTTAAATATCTCAGTTTTTTCCAATAATTTATGATACAGACATGTTATATAAAGATATTTTTAATAATAATTTTTTTTTATTAAATTATAGTATCATCTTACTTCCCAATGATACTGATTAATTTGGTTTTTAAAATTATCTCTTTTAATATTAATCTTTTCATGAATACTGAATATTGTATTTATCATGCATTAACAGAATGAAATCATTTCAATATGACAAAAGGTTCTGGATCATCATCAACTAATAATTCAGCTTATATATATTTTTTTATTTTATCAGCTTTAAAACTCACTTTTGTCATACCTTTATGTTGTTTTATTGTGAGCATTCATTTTCCTATGAAGTATAAAATTACTAACAAGAACATTTTTTTAAGTATTCAAATATACTTTTCTATGATTCTATTAAGACTTATTAAAAATTTTTTGTTTTATACTTAGGAGACGCGAAATGTCAAATCCTGCAGATCGTTTGAGTTACCTGCAGGACAGTAGTAGCGATACGGAGACTGATTATAAGGAGACGGATGGCCGTGGACGACGCCGAACGTCGTATAAAAACCGATTGAGGTGAGTAAATTTCTATATTCTTAAAATTTAAATATGGTGATGCTACTTTTGGTAAGTAGAGGCATCGACTCTGGACCAACAAGGATTTCGACGTCTTACTTCCAGGCTCTCCTGATCATTGGTAATAATCATTGATTTTGGCACGAAAGATAATTTTTTGTTTTTTCAATTTCTTTAATTAATTATCGATACTTTAAGGCATGAACTGTATATATATATATATATTCTGAAAACCATTGCCAGTAGTATTCATGTTTTCACAAAATTTAATTGCTCTACACATATAGACATCAAAATAAATGTAATATATATTTTTATCAAAAGTTCATCAGTAAAATTCCAAACATTTTTTATATCACTAGTATTTTGCAAATTTTAATAAAATTTATTTTTTTAGGTTCAATACTTATTTTTTTCATTTAGTATATACGTTTATGCCGGTGTCTTAATAATAAATATTTATGTAAATATATTTTAATTTTATTTCTGACTTGCATTAAAACAGCACTAACAATTTATATTGAACTTTGATGTTATAAGACATAGGCAATATTAGCAACACAAACAGTTACTTTTCTTGCTAACATTTTTGAGCCAAAATCAGTAGAAATTTATTTATATAGTTAAATTTCATACATCATTAGCAATACATTTTCATTTCTGAGTTCAATTTTCAACAAGTCCTGGAAAAGTTCGAGATCCCTTATAAAGCCAGCATCGAGGTTTATCTTTCATAGGAAGTTAGTAAGGAAATGTGATTGTTTTGCATGTAGTTGTGGTGGCTCGACCAAACCAAAATCTTGTTTGGCCCATCGGGATGGCAGCGGCAAACATCATAGTCGTTCATATGAAACAAGCAGGCAAGGCACAAATTTAGCACAGCACAGCAGGTAAATTTTCATTTGAAATTTTCTTCTCACATTATTTTTTCTTCAATCTCATTAACAAAGCCATCATCATTCATATTATCACGTAATTGTATATGCAAAAGCTGTTCTTGCGTGCTAGAATAAAATGGTAATCTAAAGCTAACCACTTAATAAACATTCATTCATTCATTACAAAACTGTAAGCCACAAAATGATTCTTATTTTTTAGAATTCGTTCAGGCATGGGGATGGCAAAGAATCAACAAAATCAAAATCGTGAAAATGTAGCATCAGGTATGAATTCCTCATCCGGAACAAGCCTACATCAACAGAGCAGCGATGAACGGATTACCTTGATAGTTGACAATACACGGTAATATATTAACAAAGGAATTATCTCGTAAATAATTTTGCTTTACTTGTAATTTCAAATAAGGATTTAATATCGAAGTGTAAGTGGCTTTATTGATCATCATAGAACAAGCTTATTCTGTAACAATAAATTTGACATATAGATTAAAAATAAAAAATTTTTTTTCCATTTACATACTAAATTATGTACAACTTTATATAGCAATTTTTTATAGTACATCTTAATTTGCAGGCCATTATTAAAGCTATTATTTATCTGAAAATAGCGCATTCACTTATGTTACATTTCTAATAAATAAAAAACTTTTCAGATTCGTGGTTGATCCAGCATTGTTCACGGCTCATCCAAATACGATGCTCGGTCGTATGTTCAGTTCGGGCATCGAGTTCGCCCAGCCGAACGAACGTGGCGAGTACGAAGTAGCCGAGGGCATCTCTGCCATGGTATTCCGAGCCATTCTTGAGTACTACAAGGGCGGTGTCATACGTTGCCCGCCTACCGTCACTGTACAGGAACTGCGCGAGGCCTGCGATTATTTGCTTGTACCATTCGATGCGAGCACCGTCAAGTGCCAGAATCTAAGTGAGCTTTTAATGGAGTGTGATAGTTTTATCTTAATGACGTTACAGTCTTCATATAATTTCGTACTATGATAAAAGCAGGACATCGTTGCGCTTCCATCAACAATAATTTACTATTTCACTAAATTTTAAGTAGATATTTAAATATTGTTGGGAATAGGATGTTCATGTCATTTCCAGTAGTCTTTAAATCTCTGTCAGAAAATTTTGCAAAATGGTAGATTATGGTCCGAGGAAATTCAATAATGTGATCGTACTGCGTAAATTCAAGTACAGTTTTAGAGGGTTCAATTATAAAAGCATCAATTATTGCATTTGTGCATAACGATTAACAATTACTTATATAAAAGCGGAAGGCGTAAGTTATGTCTTATAATTTTATGTATTTTTATTTAGGAGGTTTGCTACATGAACTGTCCAATGAAGGTGCTCGGTGTCAATTTGAAGTATTTCTCGAGGATCTTATACTGCCTTTGATGGTGAATAGTGCGCGAAGGGGTGATAGAGAGTGTCATATTGTTGTACTTTTAGACGACGACGTTGTTGATTGGGACGAAGAATATCCTCCTCAAATGGGCGAAGAATATTCTCAAAGTGAGTGCAGTCTTTTAATATAATTAGAATTCTTTTAAATTAGAACTCCCAATTATGAATTAACTTTAAAAATTCTAAAAATAGAATTTGATGTAAAAATGCTAAGTTTTCACCTAATTTAATTTGATTAAATAATGCTTAAAATGATTTTATTTATATTATACAAATATTATTAAAAATACTTTCAAATCTGTTACCTTGCTTCGATTGATTTCCTTCATATTAGATTAATTATTTTAGTTTTTTTTTAAATTTAATATTTAATTTCATCACAAAAAGTAACTTTCATTAAAACCTATTAAATCTTAATTTCTAGCCGTCAACAGTACAGTTATGTACCGTTTCTTCAAGTACATCGAGAATCGCGATGTTGCCAAACAAGTGATGAAGGAGCGCGGCTTGAAAAAAATTCGTCTGGGCATCGAGGGCTATCCTACGTACAAGGAAAAAGTGAAAAAACGCGCAGGCGGACGCGCCGAAGTAATCTACAATTACGTCCAAAGGCCCTTCATCCACATGTCCTGGGAGAAGGAGGAGGCCAAAAGCCGTCACGTGGACTTTCAGTGCGTTAAGTCCAAGTCCGTGACGAATCTCGCCGAAGCGACCGCCGATCCTGCTCTCGACTCTGCCGGTAATCCCGTTAACGCCATATCTTTACTCCAAGCATCCGAGCCTACACATCAGGATACCGCTCTGCCTATGAGCGCCGATGCTGCAGGTATTAATAGTTACATCACTAATCTATACTCAAATAATCACGTATATGCATTAGAATAAAATATCTTAAGGATGAGGAGCCGGTCGAGTATAGTTACTGACAGTTACTGTTTCCGATTTGTTTCGTTCAATTTTAAATATTTTAAAACTTTGCAAGTTGAGCCCAATTCTGTGGGCTACAGAGAATTGGACTCAATTCAAAAAATTTTAAAATATTGCAAGCTTCTATATTTCAAAACCGACTTCCTCTTAAAGAGCTAAGTTCACGGGACTTACATAAAACTGTAATTGATTTTTAATGAAGTTATTTTTATTTGGTATTATGTAAAGCGGATACCGAAGGTGCTGCGGCATTGGGTCTGACACCACCGGAGCAGGAACTCGTAGGCTCTGACGAGCCCCACCAGCAGCAGCCCTGAGTAGCGCCTGAGCTGTTGGCACAGCCATCGAGACGACAGCATCTGGCCGGAGCGGCACAGCGTCGAGCCGCCTTCAACAATGGGACTCTCGCCAAGAAGAAAGTGTCCTGGAAGAAGAAAGCCAGCAGTTTGCGCTGATACCACGACTGAGAATTTTTTCACGACTGAACGTTTTAAAATCTATGCTTTTGCTCTTCTATTACCCCGACTTTCTTTCTTTATTACTACTTTATTTATTTGATAGATCCACGCAAGTCCTGTAATTAGCAGCGAGGATTTAGAATTCGTTGATGTATCGCTTGTCCGGAGTGAACCTTTAAAAGAATGTGTTTAGGACATAATAAGAGGTGTCAAAGATGCATGTTCGTGACAATTAGATACTCGAGTTAAGGAAGGAACAATTGTAATTATCATATATTCTCTGGTTATTGTTTTTTGTTCTGAACATTGGCCAAAATTAATTTTTTATTCAATTTAATTTTCAAAACATTAAATTGAATACATTGTATATCCATTTGTATTTTTTTAAATTAAAATCTGCTGTATTTATTGTCAACCTTACTGTACGTGAAAAATTGTAAGTTAAAAATTAAGACTTGAGTACTTAGTGTAAAATTTGTTATATATACTCAAGTTTTTATTTGCTTTTTGGAAAATATTGTCTTTTTATGAATATTTAATGTGATATACACGGAAATACTTTTAGCAGAGTTGATAACTATTTCCATGTTCCAACAATTATTCTTAATTTATTTTTAGCTTGGAGAATAATGATAGTGTATATTTTTTATGGTACAAATCTGAGAGTTGCTGATTCTGAGGGTTAAGACAACAGTTGACTTTCAAACGTCAGTTAATGCCATTAAGCAAAGTTATACCAATTTTTAAAAATTGCCAATAATTTTTTTTTTTATTTGCTGCTTCTCAGTATATAGAGAGCCATCAAAATAGGGTTAAAACAAACTAAAACATAAACAGCTTAGGGACAATGAACTTTACGTAAAGAAGTGTTGAGAAGTAATTGAGTCTTTGAATCAAACTCTTACCTTAATAAGTCAATACATCTGTAATCAGCACTGATAATGTAAAGGAAAAAATATATTTTTAACACTTTTCGTGTAAAGTATTACAAGTAAATAAAATAAATTTTTCGATGCAGTGGGCGTAAAGTCGCATTTTACACCTTGTACCAATTTCGAAATATGCAATTTTACACCCTCACATCGAAAATAATATTGAAAAGTAGTATTTCAAAATCAAATTTTACTGTTTATAAAAATCCCGTAAAACTGGATTTATAATGTAACAAAATATCAATTTCGTAAATGGTATGAAAATTCTTTTAAATTATGAACAACTTTATCATCAGTAATAATTAAAAACACTTGTATTACAAAAAATTGACACATTTTACACAATTTCTCATTGGTGAAATGCACTGCAAAATTTGGCATAATTAATTTCGATTTTAAAAAGACTTGAATTTTTAAATTACTTTTAACTATATAAAATTGATTCGATTTAAAATTTTAAACAAAAAGTCTAAGTGTGAAATGAGGTATTCTAAATGTCGATATTACGAATTAAAGACGCATTACCTTTATATTTTATGTTGGAATATACCAGACTCGTATAATTGTGGCTCTAAAAACTATGATAATGCGTGTTGCTTGACTATGCTAGCACAATGCAGTATAGTTTTAGCCTATTTTAGTGGGTGTAAATTAAAATATTCGATGGTCGTTGAAGGAGTGAATGCGAGCAAAAAACATTACATACAGGCAAAAAGAGAATTTGTCCTAATGTTTTTATTTTTTGATGCTTTGAAAATACAAGGTTTTCTACGAAAGAAAGTAATATCATAGTATTATAAATGTTAAAAGTATCAAATGGAAAATAGAATTTTAAGACAAAAACACCTGTTCAAAAAGTTCTTTGTATCTATTAAATAATTTCACACTTCCACACGAAGATGTGAAAGTCGCTGAGATTCTGCTTTACAAGATCTAACGGAATCTTTATTCAGCTTTGTAATTTTCCTATGCTCAGACTGCATAAGAAATTTTTGGATTTCGGATACATTTACTCGAGTTGAGACATTATTTTACAATATTAAAAATGCTCTGTTTTCTATGTAATAGTTATTTATGAAAATGCAACACAAAACAATTTGAAACGACAAACATTTTAGGTAAAAATGACAGTGCGCGAATCTTTTTAAAAGATTATAACTATCAGAAGTTTGTTATCTGAAAAAGTTCATGACTGTATACATATCTGTAAAACAGAAATCTCAGAAATGGTGCTAAAGAGTGATAGATAATTGTACGTGAGTTATTATAGAAAAATAAAAAAGTTGAACCGAAAATTATTTAGTAAAAACGATCTATCGGCGCACGTAAAGCGATACTTTCACATCTGTTTAAAATGAAGAAGTGCTAAATCGAAGGTGCCGAAGAAGTATCCTCGCTTATCGAGGGCTTTGTAAATACAAGTAACTTTCATTTTTTTACCAAGTGGCTTTATTCGCATCAACGTCGAAATATCTTATTAAGTACCGTTTACATATAGATTTTTTTTTCTTGCGTACACGTACGAACGCTTTTAGAAGTGTTCCTTGTGAAGTTTTTGTTTTACATGGAAATACTCTGTGAATCTTGCGATGTGAATTCAGCGAACGAAAGAATACCGATAAGCTAAAGAATTCAAGCTTTAATCATCGTTGAGTTTATTCAATAAAATTCAAAATAAATATTAATCGATGAGCGTCCTTCTTGTTTTTTTTTACAAAAAAAATCAATTCCCGAACTTTTTCATTCCATACGTAAATTTTATCTAATGTCTAACAAAATATGAACCGACAGCACATTAAAACTATTTCCTCATATCCTATATACCCATTGTTATAACGATAAATAATTTGAAATATTTAATAGTACGCACATTAAATAATTCAAATTATTTATCGTAATAACAATGCAATTAATAAATACACAGGTTCGACAAATGACACAATTTCCACATTGTTTAACAGTACAGTTTCACAGTAAAGACTGCATCTCAAGAATGGTAATTATGACGGATTAAGGCAAGTGGTTGGCGTGTGATCTTCATAATACGTCTGCTACTACTTAAGCAGCAGCTTCAAAAGCGTCTGGGGGAAACGAGTCTGCGCGAAAGATCTTAATCATGCTAATGTTTGTACACATTATATTGCCTACCCAAACATTTTCCCCGATTCGTTATGAAACTAAGCTCCGGTCAAAGCCCCAATTCTGAATTGTGGAAATGGCATACTTTCAAAATTAATAACGTTATATAATTCCTTAACTTTTGAAATTTCCATCATTGCGATCATACCGACAAAGTTCAATCGCTAAAGAATGAAAATATAAGAGCATCATCGATCGCCGGAGCAACGAGATCCCAGACCTACACGTTCCTTGCATAAATTATAAGCTGCTAAGAAGCGAGAAAAGGTGCGGGGCTCGCGCATACACACACACACACGTAACATCTTGACATAATTTCATCCTCGAATAAAGCGACCCTCCCGCATCCCATATATCAGTCAGTATGTCATTGTACACCAGTAACCCTCTCTCACCCCATCGCGCTCTATAACCCCTATACTCTCCCCCCGCCTCTCTCCTCTCACACACAGACACATGCGCATCCACCCCCAAGGGCCCGAGTGTCCAGCAAAAAGGAATCTCTACAGCGGTACGCGAGATCTCGAAAATCGGAAAATCGAAGTGTCGCGTCTCTCCCCTTATCATCCCCCTATAGTCGTAAGAGAGAGAGAGAGAGAGAGAGGGGGGAGCGGGGGAAGCTAGCAGTGCAAGTAGATAGAGCGCGTTACGCAGGCGCCGGACAGATCAATACCCAGAGAAGGAGAAGAGCGAGGGGGCGAGAACCGATGCGCGTTAGAACATAGACGGGGGCAAGGGAGAGAGTGTGTCCGTAGTCGAGGCGGTGCAGGCGGTGGCGGTTGGTGGCAGTAGTAGTGAACGTCTCTGGCAGAGAGGGCCGACCCCGAGAGACGCGCGATATTCCTCCCTCTCTCTCTCTCTCTCTCTCTCTGACTGTTGGCTGCGCTGGTTAGCCTTACAGCCCCGTATATATATACATATATATATACACACACATAGATATCCCGGTGCGTGTGTGTGCGGAGGAGTGTGGCTAGCCGTCGGCGGGTGTCGGCGTGTACATCGGCCCCCGCAGCCTGAGAGAACTTCTCCCTCGTTCGATTGATCAAGTGTGAAACAACCCACCACCACCACCACCGCCAACTCAGCTCACGCATCGTTTATTTATTTACGTTGTTTTTTTTTTTTTTTTCTTTCGACGCAGCCTTTCTCGGTGGGTGTATGGTTGTCGATCGGTGCAGGACGGAACGGCGGAGCTAGCGCACACGGACGGACGGAAGACCGGCGCCGACAGAAGCGCACAGAGGATTCCTCTTCGACTTCGGGGGGTCGTGCGAGGCAGCTTGATCGACACACACACGCGCGCGCATATATATATATAGTACACCTCAGCTGGAGTCTCTCTTTGCTCTCGCGAGCCTCAGCGCCACACAGCCATCGCCTAGCTTATATGGGAATCGTGTGTTCTGCGGCAACTCGACTGAAACTGTATATGCACGCGCTTGAGCTTTTTTTGTAACCTGTGCAGATGTGTGTGTGTGTGGATGTGTGTGTATGTGTATAATCGTCGAGAGATGAGAGCAGCTTTTATCACCGTTTGAAAAAAAAGTGTGGATATAGCGGGGGCGTTGAGGGATAAAAGTGTCTGTTTGCGGCGTGTGTATGTGTGTGTGTGTGTGTGTGCGTGTGTGGATATTTTTGGGGAAGGGCAGCTCACGTGGTTTCGATTGTTTATATGTATAGATTTCGATTTATGTTATAGGATCACTTTACGAAATGAGCGCGCTGTGGTTTTGTTTCCCACGTGGGAGGATTGAGAGATGGACGGTTAGGTGTTATATTGTTCTTACGTGCTGCTGCTGCTGCTGCTGCTGTGCGAGATTAATGCAAGCTGTGCGGTATAAGAATTGGACTTGGATTGCGGAATTGTCGGAGACTTGTGTTGGAATGATAGATGCACTTTTGAATCTATCGTTTTTTATATATTTATGTCTCAACTTTCTATTATAGTAAGAAAGCGTGTATATTCATTAACTGCAAAATTAAATATAATTTGATTTCGTGCCCTGACAGTGTATCTACTATTATTACCATTACTAAATATTTTAATCGATAATTACGAATCTGAAATATACCGTAGTATATAGATTCATTTAACGACAACCTTTAATTGGAGCTAGTTGAAAATTGATTCTTGTTTACATTATAAACCAATCGCTCGAAGATGCAATTACGGGTCGATTTAATCGTTACAGCTATTTCGATCATCTTTCACTTAGCAGCAATTGTCAGCTAAATCAATTTCAAAATAATCTTGTGGCCTAAGTAAGGTCGTATCGATCATCTATTGCAATTAAAACCGATATCATCTACGTGTAGCACATTCTCTATAGCTAATTCCGGTAACTGTATTAAAAGTATTTTGCAAAATTTAAATATATAAATACACATTGTTCAATAAAATAATTTTCAAGTATTTTAGAAATTCTGATAATACAGAAGAATGCATTTATCAGATTAATAAGATTTGCGAAAAAATAGTATTCATAGATTTTAGATAAGCGTAAGAAACGTTAACTTTTATAATTAAAGAAATCAAGTCTTGACTTCATGTCAAGAATTTGAATGATGTATCTATTATAGGCATTTCATATCTCTGATATATTACGGCATCTATAAGTATGTACATATGACTCAGAATATTTTACATTGAACAATGTCTAACAGTTTACTCTTATAGTTAACGGCGTTAACTTTATTGTTTCCATAGAAATCATGAATGGAAATTAAAATATTGCAATAAGCGTTCATATTATGATAATTATGTATATTGTACCGTATTACTTTAATACGATCTAGACCTTAGATCCGGCACTTTGCTCATTTCACTGACAAATATAGCATTACATATTGCCGTATCTTTACTTTATAAAATCATAACTAAATAGGAATTTTATCAAATTTTCAAATAATTTTTGTGTATTCTTATACTTATTTAAATGAAATTGTTCGTTTAACGTATTAATTTGTGTAGTTAAATATATATAAATATATATTGACCACTCATTCACGACTGATTCATATTCCACACTAAAGTAACGGTCGCGCGCACATTTAATAACTGTACTTCTTTACTGATTAAAACAGTTAAGAGGATGCAAAAGTGATCGACACCTACTTTACCGACACATACAGAATCCCAATCGATCGACACAAATCGAAATCATCCACCCGTCGCACTCATACGCAGCGCAGATTTTGAATCCCCTCATTGTGTCCATAACTTTCGCAAAGCAACAAATTCTTCAGAAGAACAAAAGCGCATAGCCGGAACGAACCGAGCCAATCGAGTCTCTCGCGTAGAGCGGCAACAGTGGCAGCAGCAAAAAGTCATAAAAAAAAAAAGGGAAGTGCACGAGAGAAGGAAACTTGCGCGGCCGCTAGTGTCCCAACTCTGTGTGGTGCAGCTGTATTTTGCGAAAGAATCCCGTGTGCACACGCGCTCGCGCGGCATCGGACGTTAACCTGCGCACCTCTAGCGCAGAGCTCGCGAGAGTCTGGTGTGTATAGGGGGGAAGCGCGGCTCCTATATAGTTATGTACAGACAGAAAACTGAGGGAGAGAGCCTATATAGGTGTGCAGTACTGCCGCGGCTCGCAAGCTGCAAGTAAGCAACCAAGGCAACGTGCAACTTCCGCCGCGGAAAATGCTAATTGCACTTTAAAAAGAGTACGCGCGCGCGCGCTCCCTTTCTTAGCTCGCTTTTCGCGCGTAATTGCAGCTGCGCACAGCACCGACAGCATAATAGGGATCGAGTGCCGAGCCGTGGCGCGCATTCCGTTATTGTTCTTTTCAGCAACGAAGAAGACATTGATTTTTCTCCGATTTCCTTTTTCCTCTATCTCTCTCTCTCTCTCTCTCTCTTTAAACTTCCCGGTTTCTGCTCGTGCGTTTGGAGTTGCGGGGTGCAGAGCGACGCTCGCGTGAGCTAACATTTCAATTTTATCGGTGTGTGGATATGTAGGCGAGAGGTCGCGGTGGTATAATGCAATGTTTTAGGATGATTAAGATATACGGAAGGGGTTAATCCGTTGTTTTGCACGAATGAAGAAGTTTGTTGATTATAATTTTCGGATCGAATGTATTTTCTCGCAATTAAGTATAGAAAATTAATCCATTAATCATTGTCTTATAAATATATATTTTAACATTTGCAATATTCGTGGAAAGATCAGTTGCCAAATCTTATCGCAATTTTAGGTAAACACTGTACACATAAAACTACTTATATTCAAAGAAAAACTCGTATTTCAACCATTCCTAAATTCCCCGAACAAAATATATCGCAGTACTCGTGCAGTCTTCGAAACCAGCTGAAAAACTTCAAAAGATAATTCGCTAAAAAAATTCTGCAGCAAAGGCTTGTCTGTGCTCGGACACAGCAGAAAACACAACGCTAACCGCAGCTCGCAACTCAAATCCACCAAGACAAAACTCACCGCGACTCCCGAGAAAGTGCATAGCTTTAGAACTGCATTACAGTCCAGCTCGCGAATTCATCATCGGCGACACGGCGGCCAGCGCTAGACTATATAGGAGAGCAGCTGTTTGTTGCCGCGATCACTGGGAGCGGGGAAACGCAATTTCACGCTCGGCCGTTTGAAAATCCGATAGCCCGCGCGCGCGCGCGAGTCGAGGGATAGGCGAGAGAAAAAAAGGGGTCACAGTCGCTCTCGTCGTGTCTATAGAGAGAGAGAGAGAGAGGCACGCGAGTTGAATTTTACGCAACAGCGACGCGTGAAAACTCGCGCCTCCATGTAATGGGTATAGACACTTTTTTTGGTAATGTTGTGGGTTCTCTGGGCGAAGGATCTTTAGAGCAGATTAGGTAAGACTATATGCTGTTTCGGGACTGTTGCGGATATTTTTCGAGCGTGGATAGATCGACGCGTGAAGAGATGTTCGTTATGTCGATTAATTATTATAATATGCTGCGATATTTTCGGAGTTTAGTGGCTGTTATTATATACACATGCGCATGTTTAGAGCAGCTTCATTAGCGCATTTATTTGTAAAACAATTTTGTACATAATTATAAATATCTGCTTAAAACGGAAAACATGTGACTGTTTATGTAGATATTGAATTGTTTAAAAATGCTGCTCATTAAATTTATGTTGCTTGTTGGCTAATTATCTACTATTGTGATTGATGTGATACAAGACTGCAATGAGTAAAGTAGCAATGAAAAGTGAGCTTGTTCAACTTGTATTCTTTAAATGATGTTATGTATTGTTCCAATATAATGACGACAAAAGTGCATACATCTACATTAAACTTAAGGATCGGGAAGACAAAAATACTTGGCAATAATGTTGCGCATTATTTATTATTCTCGTTATTGTGAAAATTGAAATAGCAACGAGTTTTTCTGTTGAATTTACGTTCTATAGTTCGAATCGCATGGTAAGAAAGCTGTAAATCCACGTGTTTTTCGCCTCCACTCGAAACGAGTTTTCAATTTAAAATTTAAATCAGTCGATTGTAAAATTCTTTCATCTTCAATCAACTTCGAGGGATGTCACATTATGTGCCTTATATGAATCGTGTCTCTCGAGAACCTCATCGCTTTTTATTCTCTATTTGCCCATGCATCATTGCATCCTAATAATTTAAAAATAATAGACGCGCGCATTATTCTTTTATATTCAAATTTGAAACGCCGTTACGAAAAAGAGCGAAGCAGTCGAACGAATGCTACGCTTAAATATTATGAGCATCGATGTATATAATTTGTAACTGCTGAAAGCGTATCTGTTATTTAACGTATTTCCGGTCTTTCCCAAGTTTTCTATTAGTAATCCGACCGCGCTGGAACTTCAAGTTTTTAAATCGCCTTAGGGGATCTTGCAGTTGTTGCAATGCCGCTTTATGTATTCAGGAGTGTTGATTTTTTTTATCGGAACAACTAAAATTTTACACCGCGATGCTTTAACACAAAAACAAATGTATTTATTTAATGAGTTCTCCTAAGCTCGTCTTCAATGCTTTTCAGAATTTTTCTTGCAACGCACTCCCGTAGATAGGAAATTAACCGTTACAAGTGGTATAACTAGTCAGTAACTGGTCAAAAGTGGAGTATGTGACCAGTCAGTTGCTCGATGCACTTGTGGCTTCGTGTTTTCACGTGGACTACAAAACGTGATTGATCGATGTGCTGAACGGTAGTTCTGATACCCACTGAATTAAATCATTAACAAAACGT
Organism: Megastigmus dorsalis; assembly: GCA_900490025.1. NCBI lineage: Eukaryota > Metazoa > Arthropoda > Insecta > Hymenoptera > Megastigmidae > Megastigmus > Megastigmus dorsalis. Next base: position 35,594 of record UELU01141634.1, read on the forward strand.
ATTCGATGCTTTGGATTACTAACTAAGTATCCTCATTCTGATGAACTCTTTTTATAATTTAAAATTAATCGAAGCTCAGATAATGGATTCATGCTAAATAATTTATAGTAATTATTAACTGTAATTACAAAAGTAATTATGCAATTAAATGTATATACCGTTTATCAAATAAAGTTTATTAAAAAAAAGAAAATGTATAAAGTGTTTCCGTCAATTCGTATAAGGAGTTAAAAAACGTTCAGATTTAATTGATTCTATGCAAGCATGCATATATTAGTATAAATAAAATATAATCTTATTCATCTTTCCTGGTAAAGCTTGACTATCGAAAGATTTAACGATATTTCATTATGGTAAAAATAAAAAGAATATGTACTTTTAATTTACGCGTACATTTAAATCGACATTATAATTATATGTAAGAAATAAGTAAAGATATTTGATGTTTACATTGTGAAATTCTGTATTTTCGCATCGTTACCTCAATATTATGCAATTACATACGTGTAACTTCATAAGTGCATAAATCATTGATACTTTGGTACATGAATTTAAATTCATTTTAAAACTAAATGAGTATTGCTGCCTCTTGAATAAACATCATAATTCGTAATAATAGCAGTTATTTAAAGGCGCAACACTTTAAATTGTTTTGATGGCAATTATGAAGTTGTTATGAGTAAATACAAGTCAAGCAAGCGTGTTTTGGAAACTAATAGCTCAAGGAGCAAAAGTAACCGAGCTAAATTTTCCTATAAGCATACTTTTAACTCAAGAAACTTTTTGACGATGATTATAAAGATGAATGGATGGTTCCAAAAAAGAAGTTGATAGAGGGTTAATAAGCGGTTGTAATAATCATCAGAGAACAAAACTACTCATGCTCTCTTTTCTATTACCGATAGTTTTCGCATTTTCGAAGCAACAACAATTTTAAAGTTGATTAAAGATTCCCACACATTACGATCTATCCACGTTCTATACCTGAAGAGAGCCAGCCGATCTGTGATAAATGAAAAATCGTGCTCCGATTTCTAAGCCACAGAATTTGGAGCGGAACTCGATACGGTTGAAAATCATCTCAATTTCAAACGGCGCACGTTCCGCGCTCCATTCCCAACCGTCACTTTTCGCTGCTGAATATAGCCCCTATAGGTATAGCAATTTTTCGCCTGTACCTATCCGCCAAAACCTCTCCCCTAGTAACAAGCATATATAGGTAGGCGCAAAGGATACCATAGTATCGGTAAACACTCGACGCAAACCACGATTTTTTTTTCTTCCCAATCGCTTCTCATCGGCATCTCGATCGCGTCTCGCCACGAAAGAGAGAGGGAGAGAGAGAGAGAGAGGGCGAAAAAAGAAATCAGCGTGTTCTCTGGCAGTAAGGTATAAGTATACAGGACAGAAGAAGAAGAAGAAGAAGAAGAACCTATAAGCAGCTTGCGTCTCTCTCACCTGAATCTGCGCCCGCTTGACCTCGGTGTAGAGCCAGTTATCCGTGGAGAAGGCGATGGCGAGTAGCGCCGTGGCGATTATGCCGGTTATGGTCGCCAGCGACAGCGTCACCGCCGAGCAAGGCATCTTTTCTCTCTCGATCCTTTTCTACCCTCGTGAATCACAACAAAACTCAACTATATATTCTTACTGCTGCTGGCACCACTTTTATACGACGATCTATTGTATAGGTTCACTGACTGAATATGCGAATATTGCAATAAGGTGATGTATACAGCGTAAATTCACTCGGCCGATTTTCTCGATATTCGCGAGGAAACGGTCGATTGTATTATATAGGAAAGGAAGGATAGAGAGAGAGAAAGGAGAGAGAGAGAAGGAAGGGAAGAGAAGAATCGTCACGTAAAATCCAGGGAGGTCGCGCGCTGCTCCGCTGGCATATTATACGGCGTGTTTTAGTGTGGTGTATAATATCGGCGCGGTTGGGATATCGGTACGAGGAGGCGCGCGACTCTGCACTACTGGAGAGCGCCAAGAACGACGACGACGGCGGCGGCGGTGGCGGCAGCGGCAGCGGCGACGGCGACTACGGCGGCAGCGGCGGCCGAACGCGCGGCTTAACGGGCTCTCCTATCTCTCTCTCTCTCTCTCTTTCTTTTTCTCGAAAGCGGAGTAGGTATATATAAGCGGACGTCGAGCGAGCGAGAGAGAGAGAGAGAGAGAGGAACGTGTCTTTCTCGGAGGGAAAGGGAGAGACGGAGCGAGCCTCTCAGAGGAGGCCGCGGTCCCAGGCCTCTCTATGTTTCAGCCTCTGCTGTGTTTGTGCAGTGTGTATACGTGTGTGTGCGTGCGTGTGCGTGTGTGTGAGGCTGCGCCGAGGAGTTGGGGAGTGGGGAAACTGGTATGCTGGAGAGGTCCTTAAGAGAGGGAAATGAGTGGCTGAGGGGCACACAGGTATATTACCTGCCCGTTTTACCTTCGAAGGTGCTCAACTCTCTTGCAGTGCCTGCCCCGCCACGAGTATATGCAGGGGCTTTGTGTTGTGCGTACCGCACGAGCACATTATACGTATATGTATATGTATAGGTGACTTCGTCTTCGTCGCGGTCTTCGAGAGAAGAGAAACGTGTGGTGCGCTCCTTTTTTTCCCTTCTTATTCTTCAAGATCGGTGAAGTGGGCACGACCGCTAAATTCTCTTCGCGCGCTTATTATCATCTCTTTGCGCGCGTTCCGAATTTTTTTGTTTCGCCAACATTTTCGAGTAGTATATATATATGTGAAACCGAAAGGATGTTATCACAGAGATTGTTAACGATTTCGATGAGTTTACGATTACGATGTTTTTAGATCGGATGTAAGACTTTTTCGCTCTGTATGAAGTGTATCGGTAGGGTAATTCATCTAGGTAGTTTTGAGGAATGCCAGTGATTCAAATTTTCCAGCAAACCGGGTCGTAGAATAATAATACAACACTGAAGATATGAATCAGTAATTTTGTTTGTAAGAAAAGTAACTTTTTGTTATTTCCTTGAATAGCTGCAAAAATTGTAACACATGGACTCATTCAACTATAGGAAATATCATTTAATTTGGTTAAAAAGTACCTATTTAAGTAAAATTTAGCAAAGTATTACAAAAAACTAGCTATACTTTTGAAGTATGAAGTTTCACGTGAGTATACGGGACCGCACATATACTCAGGCAGGAAAGTTACTGCCAACGAAGAAGCTGATAATGTTATTACCAAGGTTATTACAGTTAAATTAACCGCTACTTATTTGTAAATAAACTTAAATGGTAATAGGAAAGAAAGTCCTGTATTTTGCAAACGAGAATCTCATGACGATTCAATGATGGGTATCTTCGATACATAGAATGGAATCCTCCTATAATGAATGGAATTTCAATTTATAAGAAATTCATAGGATATAAATAGGAGAAAAATTTGACCCTGAATTCCAGGTATAAACATTCGGAGTTTGCATAGCTAAGTGTGTTTGAATTTATAGTCAATCATCGGAATGATAACTGTACCCTCGATTGTAAGACAGTATCATTTATTAATTTAAAATATAATTTTTCGGCGAAATTTCAATGAGCAAACCGTAACGTTCAACTTCTTGATGACGTTACCAAAATTTCGTTCAAACATCGCATCTTGCTCGCACAGCCCAACGCACTTTTACGGAATGTTTCCTATATTTGAGGCTACATAGTACAGAGAAGCGCCCGCACCCATCTGCACCGGCCAGGGGATCTCTCGGTCCGAAGTGCGGGGGCAGGAAATATAATGACACATCTCTCCCTCTTCCCCGGACTGGAAAAATTTCACCGAGCCGGTGTACATATACACACGCACACACAGCGTATATATATATATGTATATGTATACACTAGCTCTGGTCTCGCCAACACTCGACACCTGCACACTCTGCGCCCCTCTCTTCTCGTCTACTCTCATGCGATAACTGCATTATACGTGTATACCCACACGTATACATTCGAGTCCCTCCTCGAAGCTTGGGGATCGTCGGTATGTATACATACATGTATATATGTATACATAGACAATACCACCTGCGAGAGAGAAAGAGAGCCGCAGGGCCTCCGACGACGCCGAAGACTGCGAGGACGTTCTCTTTTACTCCTTCTCTCGCTCTCTGCTTGATTTGCTTTGCTCTTTTCATCTCGCGCGCGAGCGCGCATGTGTGTGTGTGTATGTATGTATATTTTATATATGTATATGCACATGCGGTCGCTCCGTTCATTCTTATATATATATGAGCGACTGGAACGCTGCTTTCATTATCGCGGATATTTCTGACCTTTCACTTCCAGCCCGATCTGCGCGCGGACTCGTTCTCGAAAAATTCGATAGCTTTTTCCGGATTCCTTACTCTCGTCGACAACCCTTTAGATTGTTGAGCTTTGATTTTCCATAGCGCAGTTTTATACAATTTCATATTTAAATCGTGGTACCCATATGTTCGGATGTTTGAGTGTTAAGTTATACTGAGTAATTATTTGTATTTAGCGAGCTGCGTTACAAGTAATTGAAAGATATAAAGCGATTATAAATATTAAGAAAAAAAAAAGAATATTTAACCGTGTAATGAAAATTTGAGGAAGCGATCTCCTATAAATGTCTTTAACCCGATGATATTTGCTTTCTCGAAGAGAGAAAACGAATCAATTTTGGTTTAATTATTCTATGCACAGTTTATTGTAATACTATATTGAACCCTTATATTTATAAGACGACACTTAACACGTAAATTTGTATATAAATGTTTTCTTTATTTTTCACAATTAACAAATCTATGCATGTTTGGTACATAAATCATTCCAGGAAATTCGATATTGTTTTAGAATCACTTCATAGATATTTAAAGTGATTTCCTGTCAATGACTAATACGTATATACGCAGCATTATTCTGAATATTCATACTGTTACTACATCATTCATTTACGTATGCGAATGTAACTGAAGAGTATAAAAAACTGCAGCACATAAGTAGTTCATGTTAAGTTTTGAAGATTTATAACACTAATTGTAAAAAAAATAACTATGAGTGCAACAATTGACGGTATGTACTCTCTTATTATTTTGACAGACAAGTTTAAGATGACAAATATTTTAAATGTACAATTGATTTGGTTCAGTTGATAAATCTGCCGATCAAATGGGCCCTAATGGTAAAGTTGATCTTCACAAACTGGATAGATATGCGAAGAAAAAGAACACTTTTCGTGTACTTAAATTTTATTTTTCAACGAAGGTAGTTTTGGCAACGGCAGGGTCACTAGTGACTATTTTAGTGCTTCTAAACGCCATTTTGTTCGGCTATAAAATAATGCGTAATAAACTATTTTACATACCCATGCATAAACTTAAGGATATTTCAAAAAATTGCAATTGAATAGGAATTTTGAATTGCAGGAACCCCGACTTACGAATTGAGTAACTTTTCGGATTACCTAATTGTGAGCAATAATACGAGTCTTTGGGCTTTGGATACAGTGAGCGGAAAATCATTCAACTTACGGAATGCAACAAACGAAATTTCTGCTTTCAATGTTTACATGGATGAGAATATATTTTGGAGCGAGATAAATTCTTCCACAATTCAATCTGTGATCAAAACGCATAA
>UELU01141634.1:41568-97110 GCA_900490025.1 Megastigmus dorsalis
AAAGAGAAAAGTTTGAAAAACCTAATGTCGGTAAAACAGGCGACTCCGGCATCCCCTTAAGGATATTTCAAAAAATTGCAATTGAATAGGAATTTTGAATTGCAGGAACCCCGAATTACGAATTGAGTAACTTTTCGGATTACCTAATTGTGAGCAATAATACGAGTCTTTGGGCTTTGGATACAGTGAGCGGAAAATCATTCAACTTACGGAATGCAACAAACGAAATTTCTGCTTTCAATGTTTACATGGATGAGAATATATTTTGGAGCGAGATAAATTCTTCCACAATTCAATCTGTGATCAAAACGCATAAGCATGTAGAACATAAAAAATTGTGGAAAACTCAAGCAATAGCTATGGACCATGTCACTGAAACGTTGTATATAATAGATAAGTTGTCCGGAACTGTATACGTTCATGATGCGCAGAGCGAATATTTTAATGTCCTTATATCAGATCTTCGAAATCTTCATGATATAGCATTGGATCCTGCTCAAGGTCTCATGTTCATCTTGTTACAACATTATTCGGTATTTATAATAAAAATTTATATTATTTTCGTCTAAGGTTTCAAAGAGTTCTTTTTATTATTAATTAGTGAACATTTACAGACCTGTATAAATAAAAATTAAAAATCTTAGATAAATTGAATGGAATTTTTTTAGATACTCAGATATAATATGGATGGTACCGGGGGAAGGAATATTATGGAAGATATTAAAGTCATAGCAATGACAATAGATTGCAAAACAAAAACCATATACTGGTCAATAGCCTTCGAAAGTATAGAGAGGTCGGATTACGAGGGAACCAATCGCGTAATACTCAAACGAATATCAAGGCTTATCCAGAGTATGGCTATAGTTCATGAAAAATTGTTTTGGACCAATATACAAAATTGTGTCCACAGTTGTACGATAACGGAATTAACATCTTGCAAAATTAGGAAAAACAGCTGTAGAAATGTAACGCACTACAAAGATTCTCCTGTAAATCCTCACATCATCAAATCATCTCCATATTACGAGCAGCTAAACAATCCCTGCAAGAATAGCAACTGTAGTCATTTCTGCTTGCTGAAAATGGACGGTGGTCACAGTTGTACTTGCAATCTTGGGTGGTATTTAACTTCAGATAATGTAACATGTGCGCCCAAGTATGTATCTATTATGTTTGTACAAGGGAACTACGTGAGAGCAAAGTGTTATGACGAAAGTAAGAAAATGTTCGTCGATAATATGGTACCCAGAAGGTTTTACTATAGGTCTCTGAAGCATAAGAATACAATCGATTTCACTTATACGGTTTTCAATGACAATTTCTATTTCAGCGATGATAGTAACATTTATGCACTTAATCTTCACAGCGACGAATATGATGGAAACCAAACGAAAATATTTAGTGTTGGTAAAAGTTATCGTATAAAAAATCTGGAAATCGATGAGATAAACCAATGTTTATATTATGTCACAGAAGATATTATAAATGTTCGTTCCATAGCAAAGCTTTGCTTGTACAAAGAAAAATTCGTGCCGCAACCGTTATTTACATCTAAGGAAACATTATTTTTGATAGGATACCTTTGCGAAAAACTTTTCTCACCTGACTGGAATAAAATTTTTAGCACAAATTTTTCTGAGCCTAATTATTTTAGTAATGAGACTGTCGTTCATGACGCTAACTATAGAAAGGTCGTGCCACTACATTATTATGATAAATACAAATTGGTGACCATCGATGTAGAAAATCTATATAGAGCAAGAATTTATTGGATTATTAATACGACAACGACAAGGATCGAACATCTAAATGAAGATGCATCTAATCGAACAATTATCGACGTATCGTTAAATATACAGAATTCAAGTACCATCGTATTATTTGAAAAGTGGATATTTGTGGGAAATTCGACTGGTATATGGAGTTTTGATAAGAAAAATGGACAATACACCGGTGAAGTTGCTGTCCCTTTTAAAGAATATCAAATTATATCAGATGCACGAATGTATATTAATGGTGGTGATCCATTCCAAGACCATCGTCAATATGTACAAACTGAAAAGCATATTTACAGAGAAGAAAATTATGAAGAATATAGCGACAGCACTGAGCAAGACAAAGATGAGGAATTATACGCTCATCTTCCTTATGGCGTTTGAAATTAGTTATAATACATCACGATTATTTATTAGGCATTATACGAGCAGTTGTACGGATCTTTTATATTTCTGCCAGGTAAAAATAGTTTATTTAGTTTTTGAAAGTAACACAGCAGAAATTATTTTAGACAGAAATTGATAAAATTTGATAAAATACTGATAAAAATTAGTTAATGTCGTTAATCGCCGATGATTTCTTTAAAAAAATGACAGGCATTATTATTCATTGTAAGAATTTGGACAAATGTATCAATAACTATTATCAATTATTCATAATTATCATTACTTATCAGTTCTTTTAACTATTTTCAAAAAATATTACTGCCTTCACAGCTATGCCACAGCCAACTTTGATTCTGCCTAAAATGATGTAGAAAAAAGAGATATGTAAAAGAAAACCTTATGCATGGTTGAATAGAAAATCAATTAAAAAATACTTTTTGTCCTTGATCAGATTTTACATGCCGTTCGCTAAAAAATAGAAGTTCGATGGAATTGGTCGTATACATGAGTACTAATTTTATCGATAAACATAGTTTGTAAAGTTTTAGAAGTACCAATATTCGCCTTTTCTTCAATTTTCTTCTCATAAATGAGACTTCTACCCACTCTGAATTTGGTTCTCTTTGATTATCTGTGACAAAAACTGTCTTTCACAATTTTTTTGGAGAAAATTCATTGTGCCGACATGATTGATAATTTCATGGATGAAATTCTTAGGTATATGGATTAAAACATGAAAGGGGCAAAGAAAACGAAGTGATTAGCTCCTGGAAAAAATAGTATCGTATTTCTCGTTTAATTTGATTTCCCAAAGATAGATTCTAATTATATTTATGTTTAATTTATGTTTTCGAGAAAAAAATTCGTAAATATTTGAAAAATGTCAAAAAATGGAAATTTCTCCATTTTTCAATGTGACATCATTTTTTACCCCTTTAAGGTAGCTCTAGGGTTAATCCGACTTTCATAAAAAATAATTACAAGACATAAAAAATAATTACGTAGAAATATTCAGGAGGATTTACTGAATATATCTTATAAATATTGAGGCGAGTTATCGTGTAAAAATTAAAAATATTGTAAATTAAAGTTGAGGTATTTACGGGTATTTAACATTAGCTCTTATGAGACAGGCTCTCCGACAGACAGGAAATGAAATTTTTTTTAATAGATAGCGGTCTAAGCCATTACTGAAAAACTAGATTTTAATAGATTGATATCTCAGCTTTCAAAAAATATAAAAGTTATTATAATTTATCGTGTAAAATTAAAAGATATTTACTATCAAAGCAAGTAAAATCTTGTTTTCACGGGTTAATTTAGGAAGCAATAGAAATGAACAGAAAAAAATTATTTTCAAAAATGTTTTATTTTAATAAAATAATTAAGAATAGGATATTAAAACTAAATAAAAATTAAAGAAAAAAATTTTGATATACTTTTAATACGCTTATTAAAGTGTTTAAAACAATTTTTCGTTTATTCTCTCTACTGACTAGAGAGTACCTATAGAGCTACCTTAATATCTGCTTCTGAAAAGTTCTTTTACAACTCATTGCAATTTAAAACTATTTCGCAGAGTTTCAGCTATTTTAAAATTTGCAATGTGTTTCCTCAATTTTAAGATTGTTAACCACCTTCAGATTCTGCATATTCATAGTTGCACATTCCGAAGTTTTTCAACTAAATTTATAATTTCAAAAGTTGAGGAAATAACCTTATCAGGGTAACTCTTACAATCTGCGGAAATGCATCATCAGTTTTATTTAGTTGAGATTAGATGGGTCAGTAGGTTTTCTGGCGCCGAACTCAGTGGATATGTTATTTTTGCTCAGTACTGAAAGAGTCCCGCATTAAAATTTACTTTAGTAAATAATTCCCATTAACTCGAATTTCCTGTTACGCTCATTGTAATATGGACTGATTGTAATATTCTAAAGTCACACATATTAATAAATCTAGTGGAGGATTTAAAATGTTATCTTCCTGTGAAATAATAAACAAAACAATAATGGAGGAAAAATTGACCATCAATACTGAACTAAATCAGCATCATAGTAAGTATATGTATATATTGATATCTATCTGGTCTTTTCTATATTAATAAAACGATCTATTACAGTAATTATCTTTTCCATCTGCTTAAGAGACAGAGTAACTGATGCCCTTATTATAATATTATAGCTCGTGAGTTAACTGCGGATTTCAACGAATATTTACGAGTGCTTGAAAAGAGGAATAGAATTCTTATCATTATTAAATTTGTTTCACTTACCGCATAATAACCAGCTCCAACAATTCTTTCTATTCACTCAGCATCGATTCTAATTTTTCACCTTAATTTAATATCATAAAAATAAGTAAAAAATAAATATAAGTGGGTTATTTATACACGCTAGCAAGGAAAAAAGTTTCATCTCGATGTGTGAATTACTTTTATTTTTTTATTATTAATTATATTTTAGACTTAAAATATGATAATAATGAAGAAACTTGGGAAGTCATCATCAAACCTAAGTCGTATGAAGAAAAAAGAAACTTACATCAAAAATTGATTTTCATGAAGGCTTATTATCTTGGAGCAGCTTCAATAACAATTTTTATCATAATAGCTCTTGTAGTCGCTCTAATAATTAATGTGCCATATATACAATATAATATAACCGATGATACACACATAAAAGGTACCTGAATTTCAGACCATAATTCCTAATTCATTTCTATAAGTATAATGAATTGAAATCTTCTAACAAATCATAGATAAAGCGAAAGAAACTGTCGATAACTTGAAAAATTTAATATTATTCAATACACGTAAAAATTTTTGGGGACTCGACAAAGTGACTAACAAGTATACAATATTGCGAGATACAGAATGTGATTGTGTTGCATACGATGCTTACTTAAACAAGACTTTTTTTTGGATTGAAAATTGTAAATCAACTATTAATTCATTTTCGAACGAAACTTATCCGGATATAAATCATACAAAGAGATTAAGACCGACAGCGATATCAGTAGATTTTGTTACTGGTAAAATATACTTGCTCGACAAATCAATAGGAGTTTTGATTGTCACTGCAATGGACGGCGAATATAATGCAACAGTTTTATCAGACCTAAGAAGTCCTCACGATTTGGCTTTGGATCCTGTAGAAGGATTAATGTTTATCACGGAAGAATCACGGTCGGTAAGGATCTTTAAAAAATTATATTTTATTACAATTCTCTGCTAGGGTTATTTGTAAAAATTCTGGTTTTTGTCCCTCTTAATCAAAATCTTGAATATTGTTTTTTGAAATATGATATGATACTTTGCAGCTTTCAGTTAAATAGTCCTCACATCTTCATTTAACTTTGGTCTCATATAAATGAAAAAAAAAATAGTTTTAACGAATTCTCTTAATTGCAAATCTTAAATTTTTGTTAGTCTTTCATTATATTTGTTAAAGTAATTTTTTTTTGCTAAATAGTACTTCTTAAAAATTGTATTTTAATTTGACAGTTAAACAGATATAATATGGATGGAACATCATTAAAAATAGTTCGAGAAATCTCTCGCATTTCGGCAGTTACTGTAGATCGGACTGCAAAGCATGTGTATTGGGCCCTTGACTTTGCCTGCATTGAAAGTTCAAACTATGATGGAACTCAACGTGTAATAACCAATCCAATTTTTAGGAGAATCACAAGCTTAACAATTGTTAATCAAACATTATTTTCATGTCAAGTGTTGACATCAACTGTCGATATTTCATCACGAAATCATTTTTGGTCTTGCAGACTGTATAAACAAAATTGCATATCTTTAAAGCCTCAAAACACTGTTTTTGATAACCCTGTAATCATTAAAACCTCAATAATTCAGTATTATGCAACTATGGTAAATCCATGTGAGCGTGAAAATGGTCAATGTCAACATTTATGTTTGTTAAAAGGCAAAAATAAGCATAGCTGTGCCTGTAACGACGGTTGGAAATTGAGTTCTGATCTTAAAACATGTACGAAGGCTACTATCATCATGCTTTATGTCCAAGGAATGTTTCTCAAAGGAAAAGTTGTGGATACTGTAGATGATGCATTCACTGATGTTATTCTACCCATACGTCTAGTCACAGAATCGCCGTGGAACAGACGCTCGATCTCTTTCGATTTTGACCCACAAAGCGGCAATGTTTTCTTTAGCTATGATAACAGTATGTATCGGGTAAATGTGAGAAATGATCAAGAACCGGAAAAAATATTCGACAGTAAAGACTATCGCATTCAAGATATTGCACTAGATCCAGTAACTCAGAATATTTATTATGTCAAAAAATCTGAGTCTCCAAAAATTAATCACTCAATAGCGACATTCAATTACAAAGACGACAAGGCCCGTGATGAAAAAATCCTGTTTTCCACTCATTATGACAATGATGTTTTATATAATAGGTGTCCTTATTCTCTGATCTTTCACAAAAAATTGAAATATATCATCTTTACGTCTCACGATGGTACTAAAAGTGCAATTCGGACTATCGATCAGAACAAAACGTCATTTATTTCAGAACTTATTTATTATAATCATCATCATATACTAGCCATAGATTATGAAACTGATAGGTTGTACTGGATTTACGATAATTATGATGGGGTCATTAGACACAAGAGTTTTCTCTATTCCGATTTAAAGGTTGTAAAGCAGCCAATAGCAACACGTATATGGTCCATAGCTGTACACGGACATTCGGTATATGTCAACAATGAAACGAGTATCTATCGTTTTGACAAAATAACTGGTCAGAACGCAACTAAGATAGTCTCGACAATCGAAAACGATGATGGGATTATGCAAGGCGTACGAGTATTCGAGGTGAATTGGTGAAGCAATAGATTTGCAGTTAATGATCTTATCTGTGTAAATTATCAGTATTTGTGAAGTCATACATTTTTAACTTCAAATCCAACATGAATGGTAAAAGTGTAAGGCTACTAAAATTTAGTCCTGTCAGATGCGTGTAAATTTTTTTTAGTAATTTACATACATCGAACTTTAATCGATTGCTATTGATATAAATTAGTCTCATACGTGTTAAATCTCAAAGTCCTTGATATTGTATTGGTGGCATATTAATAAAAAAGTTAATAACAATATAAGCTTATAAATAAAACAACTGTATGAATACTGAAGTGCGACTTCTTAATAAAAAGCAGTACGAGCGCGATTCGAACCCGAAACTAAATCAATATGAACAATATTGATTTTTTAACCAAGTCAGTGATTATTTTAAAACAAAGGATGAGGATTTCATTGGATATAGACAGCTTGACCGCAGTAACGATTACAACATTAAAGAAGAGGGGATAAAAGTATTTATAGTATATGGAACTTATATAAATAATTCAAGTATAGAATATTTTAGGGTGCATTTAAGCAATTGAAATGTGATTGTGAATTATGTAATTTGTTAAACAGGCGCGAAATGTGAAAGAGAGCGAACTATACTTATTTTTAATTATTAAATATAGTATAAACTTTAATAAATAAATAAATAATAACAGGTTTCATAAATTGAATGAATCTATTACTGCATGGCTCGGAAATAAGATAACTATATCACGATTTTATTATTTTTCTATCAAAACAAACATCCGCATTTCATGCACAAGCACTCCCTCGGTATACACGAATCTTTAAAAATTTCACAATCGTGCAGCTTTAAAAACATCTCCGCTCGACGGTCCGTCATTTAAATTCACCTTACGCCGAAAAAAGAGTCGATATTCACAACCGTTGGCGTAGAAAGTACACTCCAAACAAACTTATATATATATATATATATATATATCTGAAAAAAAATCGCTATATATAACGAAAAAAAAAGGAGTAGAGTCTTGGTGACGAGCTTGAGGAGACGCACGAGGAGAGAAGAAGCAGTTTCCCATCGCAAGCAAGAGCGAGAAAGAGGAAGAGAGAGGGAGAGAGATAAGACAGGTCACGATTCACAGCGGTTTCTCTCGTCCCGGAGTGCACACACAGCCATAGCCCATTCTTCCGTTTTTTCTTCTCTCTTTCGCTCTCTCTCTCTCTCTCTCTCGCTCAGACACGCAGGTGAGTTCCGCGAGATGAGAACAGCCTGGCCCGAGACACACACATACACCGGCCCGCCTGGATACCTGCTGCCGTTGCTGCTCTTGCCGACATTGCTGCTGCTGCCGCTGCTGCTGCTGTTGCTCATTCCCTCGTCGTCGCCGTCGTTCTCCTAATCGTCCAAAGCCTCTCCCTCGAGCTCTCCCTTCTTCTTTATACCGCGCTGTCGCCTTGCCCGAGGCGATCTCTCGCATTTTCTTGCTCCGATGCTGCAGTGTACATGTGCGCCTGTGTTTGCGGGTGTGGGCTGTGCTCGATGAAGACGAGAAGAGAGAGAGAGAGAGAGAGAGAGGAGAATGAGAGAACTTTATTGGGTGGAGAGGTTGAGAGAGAAGGAGAGGGCGGAAGGATTCGGATGCTTTGTTTTATGTATAGGCAGGTGGCCGGATGGTTATACGGGGATGCTCGGACGTCCTTTAAGGCCGATTGAGTTTGAACGTTATGCAATTAGAGTTTTAAGATGCATGTCTGGACTTGTATGAAAGACAATACACGCTTAAACCGTAAGAGTGGAATATTTATAATAATTATTTCATTAATTAGGTTTAACAGTAAAAAGAGTGAAAAACGACTTGTTAAGAGTGGTTCCGCACATTTAACATCATATTGCAAGTGCGTGTAAAGATGTTTCTATGATCTCCTATTCTTCACTCTACTTCTAAGTAAGTTCAATTAGAACGATCTTTCCAGCGTTTTGTTTACAGCGCTCTTTTTTGAATACCTGCTCCTGATTATTGAAAAGTTTAAATTTATTCTTTTAAATGTTTAGGGCTTCGGTGATAACACCCGATGAAAGTAAATAAACCTACACTGATTAGATATTTATTGTATTGAAGTAAATTGTTTATATTAAAGTAAGTTTGAATAAAAGTAAATATTGGTTTGAATAGATTTAAATAAACGTTGACTTGAATTTAGAAAAATTTTCTCAACTTAACTTGCTTTGGGCATATCCAGAAAGAAACATTTACTTGAATATTTAATTATTTATTTATTTTTAAGCCGGCTCTTTTTACAAAAAAATATAATAAATGAATAAAAAAATAATAATTTTTTATAACTAGAAAATAACTATTAGACAATCATTAGAATGAATAAGAATCGCAAAAATTTTGTTCTATTAACTTTAGTTTCAACCGGTTCCGAGATAAATGCAAAATCAAATTCTAACCAAATAAATGAGATTCTTAAAAAGTTCACTTACAAATAACGAAAATCGGTTCGTCCTATGAGTGACAAAAATTTGGTCCTTTTTGTTAGAGAATTCCCGAAAAAAATGTGTACGGGAGTTCTACCTCAGAAATACAGTTTCAAAAAGTATAAGTATCGACCTATGATTAATAAACACTCCTAACTAAGGAAGAATACGTCATCATAATTATAATTTTTTTTATTAATTTTAAATTATTCGTTTAATAATGCAAAAGCTGAGTAATCGTTAAAAAAAAAATAAACTTAAGAATTCCATTTTTTAGCTTTAACCTTTTAACATTTTTTCGATCGAGAGTGTATGTCTAAATGTAATATACTTGGCTTTGAAATGAAACATTTTTACACTACTTTTGACTCTGTTTAATGGAGTGAACTTGTAGGATGTGCAAAACATTTGAACTAAAGTGATATCTAACCCAAATTAGTGTTAAATATCACTTTATGTAAAGTTTAGCAGAGCAGAACAGATGAATTTTGCCCTTAGGATTTATGGGTGTATTAAGGATATTTAATCAAGTGATTGAAATCTCGATTTAAACTTTGATAATATTTTCGAAATTATATTTGCAATTTAAAGAAGCATTAAAATTTCAGTTCAACATTATTAAGCGTACGCACTTTTCATAGGATGAATCGTTTTTTATGTATCGCCATTCTTGCAAAACTTTACATCATATTCCATTGAATGTGTTAAATATTTTGAGGCACAAACCTCACGTCATCTTTTCAAACTTCATCTTTATAACAAAGCATTGGGTAGAAAATGACTATTTTATGTAATGAGAATAAATCTTTGAAAAAAATAATTCACAAAAAAAGGAAATTAAAGGAAGTGTAAAAATGGTAACAATGAAAGAAAGGGTCGTAAAAAAAAGAGACAAAAAGAATGAAATATATTAAATTTGGATGAAAAAGGTGACGATTTAATAATGCCACGTAAACTATTGCAAGGAGCTTACCGAGATGAAAAAGATTTCTTAATTATAGGTTGTACGTATTTAGTAATTATATACGTCATCCCGGCACTCAATATTTATGATTATTACAAGAACTAAATATAAAGGTATCCACTAACAAGAAAGATAAAACGAAAGTTAAGCAAAGGAAAAGAATAAAAATAAAATAACTATATATTGCAAGGAGAAAATAAAGTGTTAAAGAAACGCAGTACTTTTTAGGTCAATCAATTTAATGTGTTTAAATTTCCTGGTATAACGCATAGAAAAGAATAGAATTATAAAAATTGTTTATGCATTGGACACCTCATTCGTTACAAGAAACTGCATATCAATGTTATTTCTCTTTGTTGCAAACCTAAATTGTACATTACTATACATACTAACGTCGCTTGCTTTTATTAAAAGTACCGTTTCACGAAAACAAAGTTCTAAAGAAAAAAGTATTTGTTTACTTTCAAATTCGCTATCAATCTCCGTCTTCTTTGAATGCATCGAAACCCACCTTTATCTATACTAATTCCATCGTTTCGCGATGCAAACGGTATGATTTGTTTAAAAACACACAGATACAGAAACGAAGCGGAATTGCTTTGCCGAGAAATGTTGTTGAGTAAAACGGACCTAGTTTGCACGCGGCAAATGCGTTGGGGTAGAAAATTTATCCGAGCGCATAAAGAATTATGACGATCGTTTGCGCGAACGCGATGGCATCGGGTGAGCCGCTGCTGCTGCTGCTGCTGCGGCGCGTCGAGGGAAAACCGATGAATTCCAGACATTCTGTATACGACCGTAAGAAGCGCACGCGGCTCACTTTTATTTATATACCTACACACTTGTTATACTAAGTCCGCGAGGATTTTATTATCATTGGGTTTTTACACTTTATCGTAACAATAAAAACTATTAAATTCAACTTTTCCAGTGTACTGCGGATTCATAAACAATTATACTACAATCAAACGCCTTTTCTTTTATTTTTCTAGTTCTATAATGTAGCACCTCAGAATCGTCCTGAACTTTGAACAAACAGAGCATCTCTTTTCACTTTTTCTAATTATAATAATCTCAATTCAAGTCCGTATGCCCAGCTCAAAATCTGCTCACCAGCTCCAAGAAGCCGAGAAAGAATAAATTCACAGGAATATATAGATTTCCAAGAGAAAAAAAAAAGCAAAACGAGTTGGCAGCAGGAGCGCGCGTCGAAAGAAAGTAGCCTATTCGAAGCCTCTCTCGACAGAGAGAGAGAGAGAGAGAGAGAGAGAGAGAGAGAAAGAGAGATAATGAAGCGAGGCGAATGGATCGGCCAGTCGATCGCGCCGGACTTTCCCACACGGCGGCGGCCAGCCGATCGCTCTTCCCGAGGATGATCTTGTATATAAAGAAAGTCCGGCCGATTGACTTTCCCCGCGCGTTCGTAATTCAAGTTCAAGTGCCGCTGGTGTATCGCCCAGCCGCGGGGAAAAAGAATGGAGACCATACCGTAACGCACATTCGCTCATTTGGCTTCTGCGCACTTGGAAATATTGTTTCTCGAGGAACGAGAGCCCTTTTAGCGTCTGGCTTTGCGTGATTGTATGGTTTATAGGTGGAGGATTCGGTCGTTTGGCTGTTAATGTTTCTTTGAATGATGTTTACTAGTGTTCAGCGATTTTATGGAAGCAGTTATAGCTTAGTTGGATTGGATTTCGCACTTCATTAATAACGGAGCAATAACGAACTTCTAAGCGTCCAATTTTTTCTGAAAATTCAGAATTAGACATTCATATTTGCATAACAATTTAAATAAATTTAATAAAAATGAATTCTGGCAGCAGGTTCAATTATAGCTATTAAATCTTTGAAAATTGCGTAGTAAAATAAAATTGTAAAAATTGCTATTTGTTGTATACTTTTAAATAAAGTTGTTTTTCTTTGAAGTATAAGGAACGTAATCCAAAGTTTTACTAACAACAAATTTAGTGATATAAATAGAATAGAAGCTATATACGTTTTATTAACATTAATTCATTTAACACAGTGTTATTTTAAATAAAGATATTATTTTTTTCTTGATTGTTTGTCATTTTTTAATTTTAATCAGTTTCTCTTACTTGGCTGAAAAACATTAATTATTCAATGTACATACTTTTTATGGCTGAAAATAAAAAAAAAAGAAAGCAATGATGAGAAACCAGTAGCATAAAGAATCATTGAAAAAAGAAGTATCTTTTAATTCGTTTTTCTTGTACCTAGAGCACTGGTGACCTACTCTATAAATACGATGATACTACAAGACTGGTTATTTTAATGTTTTAAATCATGCATGTCCAATTAAGTGGACTATTTATACTTATCGATGTGTTTATTAAAAAAATTATTTAAATTAATAAACTGAAGTTATATCACTGATAAAATTTCAAGTAATCTAATAGTTTTGAAAAAAGTTGAGTTATGACAGAAGATATATATACTATGTTTAATTCTTTCTTCAGTTACCACAATCCACATTGAAGTTTTAAACTAAGCAATCAGAATCTAACAATATAAAATAGCATAACATACTGCATAACTTCAGTCCACCTCACTCAATAAAAAATAAAAAGGTCACACACCACTCATCCACTTTTTTTTCTCACCGAACTCTTCCAAACACACCGACCCAAAGTCCAGATATATAAGTACAAGTCTCACAGTCGCAACAAGAAGCGCTAGCAGCAGCTCGGTCCCAGAATGAAAAATAAACAAGCCCACCTATATAACGTGTACATATAATTGGACAGAGTCGAGTCTTTAGCTGTTTTTCAATGAACGGAAAACGTAAAAGTGGGGACGAAGAACTTAACTGTACACATACACACACACACACACACCTCGTATATATTGCGCTAACTTTTTAATAAGCTCCTCGGCTCCTTTTCCTCCGACACGCGTGGCAAGTTTTGCTTTAAGCCCGCGTGTGTATACCAGTGAGGAGAGATTTAGATTTTTAAGAATGAACCAGGCTTCCAGACGCATTGTGTTGGCCACTGATATATCTTTAGACCGCGGAAGCATATTTTTTGTCATTATCGAGACGTTAATCGGTAGGTAGGTGAATAAGTAAGCTGGATTTTTTTTAAATCGGTTTGTTGGCTGGATATAGGGTTAACGGCATACTTCCTAATACTTTACTTTGCGTGAGTTTGGAGGCATTTAAGTTTACATGGGAAACTTTTTATTATACCAATGGTTTTTGAATTTGTGTATGCTCTGTTTAGCGAAATCGCTCTTTCTGTGTTTAAAAATCAATAAGCATATTATATACTCACTAGTTGTTTTTCCTCGTGTTTTTCAGATCGTGTATATGAGCGAACAATTTTTTTAGGATGGATTCCGAGTGCAAAGTAATTTCCAGCAAAAATATGCTATTTTTATTGTTTATACAATGCATGTATAATATACATATATCCGTTATTGCGCAATAGACTCGAGTTAAAAAGAAATTGAATAAATTAGCATTGTGTTTAACGATCACCCTTGAACCAAATCTGTATACATGCACAATCATTTATAACGATGTCTCGCAGTTTAAAAAATTTCAAGTATCTTTCCGCGAGAAACATTAAATATTTCCCAGCTTGTATATCTATATAGTTTTTGTTAAAAATCTGAAAACCTATAATAGTTATCTTTATAAACGAGCCATTAATGAACAAAGTAATATTTCTCGCATCTGCACAGGATAACGTCGCACCTCTCCATAAACGCAAACGTTTTATAAGAAAGAACAACAAAGGATAGAAGAAGAAGAAGCAGCAGCAGCAGGCGGCACCGATCGCATATCTCACACGTCGATTTTCCACACCTCGTCCACGAGAAGAACTGATTGCAGAGAGTCAACCTGCGCACCTTCCTATATATATACACAGCACAACAGCTCTCTCAGCTCGAGTCTATAACGCATACATATATATATATATATATATAGACGAGCGTGTCTCGATTAACCGTTGCATGCCGCGCGTGCGCCGGCTCGCTTTCCATTTGCGCGAGCGCGAGCGGCGACGATCGGCCGTTTCCGTTTGCGCTTAGCGGAAACTCTTACCCAACCTCAGCTGGATACTTACTTATAAATATACATGTATATAAGTAGCTTGCGACCGGCACTCGCCAACCCAAAATGTTCCTCAATACACTGCAGGTGTATATATGCATGTACAAGTCGGTGAACGTCTGCGGCGAAAAAGTAAAGGGCCCGGGAGACACGTGATTCCCCTCGCGCTGCTCCTCGATCAGTGTTATATGCCTGCGCGCATCGTTTTGTGGGGGGTCTCTTCCTCGCGATTTCACTGTTATGTATGTACGGTGTTTATCGAAAGTGTGTGCAATGCAATCGGCGCGACCGCGAGGGAAAGGTGGTAGTGGTTTCGGGCCAACCAAGTGTCCTTTACGGACTGCCAATGTGTGCAACACACTGCAGCACATTTCAATTATGTAATTTTGTATTGCGAACTTATGTCCGCGGTCCTTAACTCGAGTTGATTTACACCCGTGGAAAAGGGGAAAAAAATAATAATAATACTCGTTGAGACAAATCGTCAAAAGAATGGAACTTGAAATCTTTGAATATTAAAAAACGTATTTATTGTTTTACCATTGGGTTATTGGGTTATTGTTTAAACATGTAAGAGATGAGGTTTAGGTAACGCAAATATTGCAACGCTATTAACTAAAGATTTGCTCCATTCGCACTAATCTAGCTGGCGGTGCATTAATCATGTTGATTTCAAATCACTTTCTAAATGCATCATAATCCAATATAATTGCGCCAATAAATAACCAAATGCGCGGTATTAAAGTAAAAGGGAACAGGTTTGGAAAAATCAGCCACGCGATCCTACTGATAAACAAAAAAAAAGAAGAAAAAAAAAAAGAAAAACTGCATAAAAGACTGTTCACGGCGGCCACGGTTCGTTAATTTTGCCAACTTTTTTCCCGAGGAAGATAAAAAGGTAAGCGAGACGCGTTAACGAAACCTAAATCGTGCGACAAACTTCTTCGTCAGTTGAACTTCAAGAGCGTAGGATCGTACTCGGTATCCTTGAAAGGCGATCCATCGGCGTTCCAGGCCTGACGCATTATTTGCTCCGTTCTCTGAAATGAGAAAACAAGAAAGCCGCTGCACTCATGAAGTTTACTATAACGCAGGCCGCGGTAATACTAATACTACTACTACTACTACTACTACTACTACTATATACAATTGCCTAGTGCAAGAGCAGCAGCAGCAGCAGCAGCCGCTGATTGTTGCCGGATTTCTCTTTCCCCGATCCTTCGGTCTGCAGCAGCTCTCTTTATACCTTCCTTTCCGCCCGTACGCTCTTGTTTATTTCTTCTCTCTCTCTCTTACGCGCGCCCAAGCCTTTCTTTCTACAACAGCCGCGCGCGAGCACCGTTTTTTCCCTCTTCTCGTTTTACTTTCGGTTAATTTTTCAAGAAAGTTCATTTTCTCTTTCCGTTCGCCGCCTCGCTATATATAAGTAATTTGATGCCGCGATAAAATAATGACCTGGGTGACTAATTGCGTTCCTTTTTTTTTTCTTTCTTTCCTTTATGTAATGGATAAATCGTGGAATATTCGGTATGGCATTATAACAAATTGTACGTCTAGCGGTGAAAGCAAAAGTATAACATCGCGCCAAGTCATGTAGAAAAAAAAAGAAGCATTTTCTACACATCTTCTTCGATATGTAGACGAGGTTTAATGCGCAGATTAAATGGGCGCCTCTTACTCTCGCTCTCTCGCAAACTATAAGCATATATACTACTAAAAGCGAATTTTAATATTCTTTACTCGCGCTAATGCTGAAACTTAAGGATCTCATTTGCATGGCAATTTCGTAAAATACATTTGGCCTATGGTTGTTTCAATGACCGGCTGTACAAATCTGCAAACGGAAGCAATTTTCGTCGTCGTTCCACGACTGATAAATTAACTCGGCGCGCGAAAGGTAACTAAAACCAGCCGGACAGCCCGTAAAGCCAGCCGAAAATATTATGCTCCGCTGCAGCCAACAGGTCGGACGGTACAGTTCACGCGGGGATTTACAGCGGAGAAAGAATGGAATAAAAAAAGAGCGGGGCTCTCCGTGTGTCTCAATCCGCGACGATTCCGATCTCTCTTAACGCTCTATCCTTGCGCGGCTGCAATATCTCTCTCGCGTGTCCGTCTTTGTTGTCCCGGATCTTGGTTGGCTCTGCGTGTGCAGTGCTTGCGATGTGCATACACGTATATCTTTATAGGCGCCGATGGGCGATGGCGTACTTACGATTTGCTCGGACGTCGGTTGGCCAAGCAACTTCCGCTTCTGATTCCACATGAGCTCCTCGACTTTCATCTGCTCGCGCTCGCCCATTTCCTCGAGATTCCGCGTGCAGTCGATCTTGCTCAGCTCGATGCGCGGCTCGTCCTCCAGCAGTGCCTCCCACCACCGCTCCCTCTCCTTTTCGCAGTGTACCTGCAAATTCGCGCGTCGGTTTCTTGTTCGAGTACTTATTGGCCGAAGCGGCTCCACTGTGATTATTGTAGCCATAGATTTGCTAATCGAGCAGTCTTGAAAACTATTTTGTACATATGTGTGTTTTAAATTACGGACTCTAGCGGTAAGGCAGGAATTTTTCCGACTCTAGCACATTCATTCCCTGGGCTGGCAAATGGTGAATTCTCAATTTGAATTGAACATATAAAATTAAATATTAAACAGTTATTTGCAGACTTATAAATGTTTTTATATAACTTAAATATAACTTTAAAAAAATCTATTACCCTTTGTAGCTACGGTGATTGATTTATTAGTCTCCCACTTTTCCTTGTTTTCTTACGCAGTTATTCTTCGATTTTCCTCATTTTTCTTTTTTTTTTACCATTATTAGATGTAAAGGAGTAACTATGTATATTCTATTTTTATTATTATTTAAATTGGTTACTTCGATAAATTAAGAAAGTGTGAAAACTGAAGCTTATTACTCGAGAGTTTTTGGTGTTCCTGATTATGAATCCGATACTTATTAGATTATCAAAATGGAAAATGACGAAACAATTCTACTATATTGATTCCACCATTTTGAATTTTGGAATCTGATATCCTTGGTCACTAATAAAATGTGTGCCTGATTAGTCGAGATTTGTTCATGTCGAGTGAAAATGTTAATGATTTTAAGCAAATTATCGTACTATATAGTAGTGATGAAAAAGAGTGATTGCAACTTTCGCCAATATTTTTGACCCTGACTTTCAAACATTTTTTTCATAGTAAATAATGTTATTAGGTGCAACATTCTCTCCATTAAAATTTCAAGTTGAGCATAAGAACGGTTCCAAAGGTAGAGAAACACTAGTGATCAACCATGTATGCTAATATTACTTCTGACTTACTCTCCTATTTAAAGATTATTTATTTTTACATTTGAATTTTAGTGGTGTAATTTCAAGGTAAGGTATGAAATAAAATTTGATTGATATTACAAACTCACTCACAATCAGGTGTATTTTTATAGGTGGGACCTGTGCCCATCATCAACGAAACATTTTTTACTTGTTCTATGCAAGCCTTTTTTCCTTCATAATAGCCACATTTGAAGGGGTTCCTGTACTTTCATGAATTACGAGAAAGCAACACTTTCGCCGCTTCCTATATCTGGAACCATGTTGGTAACCCATCATATGGTAGTATTTGGCATAAAAAAACTTTGAAATTCGAGGTTCAAAAAATGGGCGAAAAAGTTGGTGTTATTGCCACGACTCTTTGTGATTAATGGTCATTGTCAATGATCAAAATAGTCATTGAAACTTTCTCCTGCACTACGGTTCATGAACTAATGACGAACTTTAACTGACTGAAACATTATTATCTTAGAATAAAATATTCCTTCTTACGGTAATATTTCCAGACTGGAGATACCAGAAGGACTCCGTGAGTTTGATCCTATACAAGAATCTTCCTTTGAGTAAAATCTGCCAGGGATCCGCGGACTCCCCGATCGCGCTGCTCGACTCGCCCCTGATGGCAATCTCAATCGTCTCGGCGTTCAAATTCACGCACACGTCCTTGGATTTAAGGTTTTGGTCGCGGGTGAGCGCGACAACCTCGAGTGAGTCGATCAACTGGCTCCACATGTAATTCTCGTAGGACGCTCCGTTATAGCACTCCGGGACGGTGCTCCTCATCGTGCTCTTTCTCGACTCGCCCTCGGTACACTGAGGAATTTATTACGTAAATTTTTACCATACTTGTCTGGTCCAAGATGAATATATATTTTCGATCCTTGTAAAAAATGCCATACTGATGATATAGGAGTCTGACGAGAAAAATTAAAAAACTGTCGGCGATTGGTTTTGAACCTTCATTCTTTGAGATCTTAAGCACAGGAGTCTTAATACCACTCGACTACCGCTGTTTTCAAATCTTATTACAATTATGTTCGTTATGAAGTACTGACTGAACTGAGCAGTAAAATTTAAGTACAAAAAAAAAAATAAAAAGCAGAAAACGAGAATACTTATCATAATTTGCCCAGGCAGTATGGTGAAAATTTCTGTAATATAATTCGTTCAGTTTAGTTTTTGATTTTGCTTTCTGGAGATGATCAAAGTAATACTTTGAGATTGCTTTACGTCAGAGATCAATTACTTCTTACTTTCAAGTTATTTTGCAGATCGTTAGCACAGATTGACTTGAAATTAAAGCATGCTGTTAATATAATTTTTCGGAATTTGATACGAAAAACTGCTGAACTGTTAATTTAATGTATATATTCAATGGTAATTTATCTGTGTCCGTTACATGGATACATGCGGTAGAAATTATTATTTCAGAATGTCTGATTTTACACCTCACCACTTGCGAACTTTTCTTTTGAGAATCGAGAGTATTATTATTTGTGGTATCATCGCTGCTGATGTTTAGTTCTTCTATGGGTAGTGGAGCTGCCGGAATTTTTTTTAAATTCTTCCACTTGCTTAAATATGTGACAACAATTTTTTCCGCAATGCCCGGGGGGAATCCCAGGTGCTGATCAGGTGTAGATTCGATATAAAAATCAGTACTGCAAATTTATGAAATAAAATAAAATAATATTTTAATTTTTTAAATTTATTTGCTATACAGGTTTAGTGTAAAACTTCGACATTAAACCACTTGCAGTAATATAACCCAAAATTTATTGAATATATATAAGTATCCTAAAAAAGTTTCCTGAACATGCTCCAATTTCGTCCATTTAGTTTACAAATAAAATTGATATTTTTTTTATTATAGAGTAGTTACGTGGGTGAAACTGTTTATGACTATCAATTTTAGGTGGTTATGCGCTTTTGAGACTAGGTGTGTCCGAGCTCTGTACTGAATAATGTTTATATACAAACGGAAGGTATATTCGGACACGACAATCATTTGCGATTCCTACAATACATAATGAATAATTTTTTGCTCCCCAAGTATTATAGTAAATTAAAAAGTAGTAAATGAAAAGCTTAATAGTAAAGTAACTGTAAAATATTTTTTGAAAGGCTTTAGGGAGTTTTCTCGATAATTGAGTTGACGGGGATGATTTAAAAATTGATATAAATAGCTAACTAAATGATTAAAGAAGCTCCAGTTAAAATTTTAGATTAGGGAATCCTAAAGCCAAGAAACGAATATTTTTTTTATTGCTTTTCTAACACGTATAGAGTTATGAGAAAGATTTTATTTTTTTAGCAATACAAATAATTGAGTAGGTATAATAAATTACGCTACAAATGCGCAAAGGAGGTGATTCCCGCACGAGGCGGATTTACCGCCAGAGCGAAGCGAGGGTGGCAGTCGGCAGAGAATAGCACGAGAATCATTTTTGTAGAAGTGTATCGTATTTTATTTTTGCTAACGGCGTGCGGGAAATTCTACTTTGTGCACGGAGATTAATGCTGGCAGAATTTTTTTTTAATTTTCTGCATTGAGTAGATTTTTTGTAAATATTTCATTTTCGTATAGGTTATGCACGCAGAATATATACCTATATATACTGCCTACACTGGTCAAATCCAGTGAATTCTGTATTATAATACTTCCTACGTACCTATCAGGAGAATCTCCTCCTACCACAGTAAATACCTTTACTAAAAGTCTCAAAATTAGAAAATGTTATTAGCTAAAAGATTCATTAAATGTTGTAGAAGGTTGAGAATCGCTTTGATAACGATGTTAATCGACGCAAGAACATTGCTATCATTTACCAGCGGTATAGAAATCCAAAGAAAGAATCCAAAAAACTTGCTATGTTCTTTTCCTCGCGAAGAATATTCAAATACGCTGCATCGTGCTTGGAATCCATTCAACACAAAAAAAGTCACCGAAAGTTAAATGAAAATAAATGTTTGTATATTTTTTGACTAGTGAGTTTCTTCTCTTTTTTTACAGCTGTGGATCTTTTGAGCGATCTTTTTTGAGTCGCTGGTTGCCATTCGTTTCGAGGTTAGCACCGCACGGCGCACACACCGCGCTTGTGTCGTCATCTTGTGTTAGGATATTTTAACCAAAACCATCATGGCCATCATCAGCGTTGCTGCAACGAACCGTTCCGCCCGAACCAAGTGAACATAGCTGCTTGGAGTTCATTTATGATCTGAACATAGCCGGATGGAGTCATTCTGATAATCGTTCTGCAACGCTGGCCATCATGGGCCATGCCGCCGCGCTGTTCATAATATTTAAATCCTAAAGAGAATGTTTATGAGCTATTTAAATTTATTTGCGAAATAATATATAATTTACATTGATTATTGAATTGAAAGAACGAAAGAAATAGCTTCTGCAAATGATAAACAGTGAATATAAAGTAAAAGGTATAATGTTTGTATAATAAATTGTATCCATAGACTCAAGAAGAATACCCTATACCGGTGTAAACTGTAAACTCTGCAAACTGTATAATGGATCTGTAAAATACAGCTGCATACAGCATAAGTGAGGTAGCGTGATGTAAATCCAGTCAGTTATAGACGGAGACGAAATTCGCTGCTGGCAGCACAGTAAAGCAGTGAAAGTCGTATATACCAGCGTTTATTGTTTAACATATTGATGTTTATAAACATTAAACATTAAAATTTGATAAAATGTATTAGTTATCAACAGATTAATAAGTGTTTATTATTAAATTATTTGTATATGAAAAATAACTTAATTTGTAATCTATAGAGGTTAAGTTACTTTGTAATATTAAAGACTATAAATTCTTATTTATTGATACTATTTTGGTATCTAAACAAAAGTTTAATTTTATCATAATTTTTTATAATATGACTGCGAGAAAATTACTTTCTCTTGTGTTTGTACGAAAACAAACTGAAATTTTATTAGGGATGAAAAAAAGAGGATTTGGCCAAGGAAAATGGAATGGTTTCGGAGGGAAAGTTGAGCCGAATGAAACAATATTACAAGGCGCGATGCGGTAGGTCAATTTTTTGTTATCAGATTACAATTTTTTTGCAACTTTAAATATGTATTTGTAGTTTTCTGCAAAATGTCATTTTTTATATCTATAAAAAGAGTTGAAATAATGCATCTTAGAAACCTATCTCTATAATCCCTCCTCTTCCTTAAATTTTGCACACATTTGACGCCGTAAACTGGGCGAACCAATTCAATAAAATGTAATAAAAAAAATACTTTTAATTACGGAATCGTTCAAACAATTCATCCTCAATTGCAAACAATGTGGAAAATCAAGTTTTTTTTGTAGATAATATAAAATAATAAAATAATAAACTAATAATAAATAATAATAAATAATCCGCAATAGTTTTTAAGTAAATAAGTAGGTGTTTAATTATTTAGAGAACCGCGATCTGAATGCGCAGTCCTGCACATGCACAGCATAATTGGCTCTGAATTGGAATTGTCGGTTTATGTGCACTGTACAATTTTGTATCGTGATTCCTTATAAATAATTATTTACTCAATAATTATGGCGAATTTCATAAATATGAGTTTTCCACACTCCGTGCGCAAAGTTCCATTTTGCTGCAAAATCGGCTTTTGCGGACGTTGTATGGAAAAATATTGTACGCAAGACGAGTGCTCAATTTATCTCAACTCATGTAATTGACAATCTTCACCCTCGACGAGATAATCTCCTTCGCCCACTATAGTTGCGTAATGCGCTATTATCTACATAACTCGTAAAAGAATTGCAAACGATTAGAGTTGTTCTTTTGCTTTCAACATCGATAGTTATTGTTAACCCATTAACGCCCAAACGGCCCAAACTTCGAGTAAGTTTTCAACGTGATTATTTCTTATGTTATCTGCTTTGAAAAAATTCTGTTTTCATATATTCCGACTTGAAATTTCACGCTCTTTCAGAATCCGTAGTCGGAATTACGATTTAACTTCAAGAAAAAAAAATATGGCCGATTTAAACATAAAAAACGATAAAAATTTTTCTGGATTTTTGTTTGCAATTCCGACTACGGATTATGAAAGAGCGTGAAATTTCACGTCGGAATATATGAAAACAGAATTTTTTCAAAGCTGATAACATAAGAAATAATCACGTTGAAAACTTACTCGAAATTTGGGCCGTTTGGGCGTTAATGGCTTAAAACGGTTTCCTCGTTTACAAAAAAAAAAAAAATACTTTATTGTCAGCAATGGTTTGCAATTGAGGGTCAATTCTTCTAACAATGCCGCAATTATAATAGTATTTTTTTATAACTTTTTATTGAATACTTTCGTACAGTTCAAGGAGTTTACATATTTACGTTTGATATTTATTATTATTAATTTTTTCAACGAAAATTCATTTTTTATAAATTTTTTCTTATATTTTAAAGATTTATCTATTTACAAGAAATAAAATAATTAAAACTAGTAAATACTTATTTAGTGTATAACAACTTTTATTCATCCCTGATTTAGAACATCCTGCTATAGGAAATCCCGTTACATACGAGATATATTTACGATATACATTACATGTGTGGATATATAAATACGGAACAAATCCGCGACGGAATCACATCATGACTCTCTCATCAATATTAACAACTTTTTATTATAAATTCGCAGTATATCAATCAATTTTATTCATATATCGCTAATAACAATATTTTCTTTTTCTTCAAAAAATGAAGATTTTGGTAAAAGCATATAGAATAAACGCGAAAAAATGAGCACAGGTACTATATAATCGAGCATTAACGTATAAATGAGAACAAGCAACATGTCTATGCTCTTAAATTTTAAAAACGTTTACTTAAGGCTTATGGTGATTATACACGCATTTTGCAGCTAGCATAGGATAATGAGTACTTATTACTAAGGTTTCAGAACACAAAATTGTTACAATAATTGTAAATTATGACATTACGTAAAGAGTGTTTGGTTTGATAGCAAGCTCCCTTTTTGACATGATAACGTAATAAATACATGCAAATGCACTAATAAACTTTCAATGAGTACATAATTATTCGTTAAATTTGCACTAATAAAATAAATAAAAACTACGGCGCAAAGCTAAATGCTATATTTTAATAAATGTATGCTTTATTCGCAAATAAATGATTTATAGACTAGTGTGATCGCCAATGATAATTATAATTAAATTATAAATAAAATAAATAAAATTATAATTCGAATTATGATTAAATTATAATTATCTGCATATCAATACAAATTATAATAATTCATAACAACCATTTTCACAACTACATAAGATGTTATTAGTTTACGGCTTTGTCAGTTTATATAAACGATAATTTCTTTTTGCAGTTTACAATAAGATTATTGCTTTAAATACATTCGTTTAGTTAATAAAAAATACTTATTTTAGCTAATAAAAAATATTTGTTTTTAGGATACAGTGTATTTAAACAAAATAAATTCTTTATTTCTGTTAAAAATTATCGAATAAACTATATTATATAATTAGAGATATTGAATATTTGATACAAATAAATATTAAAATTCTTTACGTTTTACGGAGTTGTCTATCTGAGCATATGTTAGCGTAATCATTCATTCAACAAAAGGGTTTTTATTGTTCCGTTTTTCAACTACATCTATATATCCTTAAATGTATTTGCAATAAGATTATTTATATTTAAATAAACAATAAATTCTAAAAATACAAATAGTAAGCTCACTCATACAATGCATTACTTATGTATTTAGTTAATTAAATTAATAAGAATCTATAACTGGGTTGACAGAATTCATAATTTATCGAGTACTGTGAAATCATGAAAACAGTGTAGATTTTTTTCAGGAGAAATTTTTCGCTGGTACATCATGGATCTTTCAGACGGCAATTATTCTCCAAAATTAAAATTAAAGCAATTGTACCGCTCGTTATAAATTATGCATAAAGTACATTAAAAATTAACTAATATAAAAACTACAATGGTGAACTAGATTATATTCTGCAAATAAGGGATTACAAAATTGATACTGAGTTGACGAAGTAGTCTATACTGTTTGCATACATAAAAATAAGTTTTAATATTATTGTTCAGAAGAAATTCATAGGAGGATCTTTAAAAATTAAAAAAAAATATTGGTTTAAGAGAACCAAAGAGGATTGTTTCCCCTTTAGGATATAATTAAAAACTGCCGTTCAAAATATTTCCAATAAAAGCAGTGCTATGTTTCTAAGGCAATTTCTATCTGAATCTTTTGTGCACGTAGTGAATTAACTGAGGAGTGTGGCCTGATTGCAACAGAACTGCGCAAAATAGGCTTCTTGGAGTTTGAATTTGAGGGTGATCCGACCCTCCTGGAGGTGCACGTATTTGAAACATACGAATATCAAGGCGAAGTCACCGAATCAGATGGTAATTTTTTTTACTTTTAAGTTCTGCTTCAGCATATTTCGTTGCGATGAATATAATTTTGGAAAATTATCAAGCTAACAATATCTAAGAATTTCAAGTGCAATAATAGTTTTAAGAAACGTCAAAATTTGAGAATTTTAAAGATAAAGATACAAGATAAATGTAAAGATTGAATATTTGTCACCTAGCTAGATCAATTGGATTATAGAGGAAAATTCAAATGGCTTATCACATTTTTTATCTTAAAAATTCATTAGGACGCAAGTTATATCACTTATCATTATACTAGAGAAAAACTAGCTATATTAATCAGAATTTTTAAATTGGAATTATATAGTACTTAAAAATGCGCTATTTAGTGTCTCAACTTGGATAAATATTTATATATTTAGAAATAGACGAAGCTATGTTAATACCTGCTAGTTTAAAAAAAGTATAGTTCAATGATTTTGCTAATTTCTACCTTAGTTTTTTATATTATTAATTGAAAATTAATTATTTTATTTCAAGAATAAAAAAATAGAATTTTAAAATAGTTTAGTATTTTTATAACCTGTTGTTATGTTATATTTGTAAATTACTCGTAATCATTTAACATTTTAGCATTTAAAAAGCTGTAATTTTAGGAATTACTAGAAAAATATTTGGCAATCGTTCAAATTTTAGAAATTCGTCAATTTCTAAACATTAGCGTATTTTATGAAACAATTCTTACTGACTATCATCATTCATCTTCCTTTTCTCACATAATTTAGTATTTAATTATTTTCGAGATATAATATTAGTTAATTATAGCATTGCAAAAATTGACTCGTCCTAGAAAAAAAAATTAGATTAATCCGTTTTGTACTATGATAATATTACTAAAAAGAGCATATGTCATTTTTTTAGTTTTAAAAGATTAACTTCAACCTACCAATTTGATTTTTCTAAATGGAATTTATGCAATTCATATCGTTTAAAGTACTTCCATTATTTTACTACTTTAATATGGCTTAATTGATAATAATTTGTATGATAATAGTTTAAAATTTAAATACAATTTAAAATCTTAATAATTGCAATCTTTATTTGAAACTTATATATCTAAAAATATAAAAATAAAAAAAGATGTTTGCTCTGAATGTTCTTAAAGAATAGCCTATTATTCAAAATTTTAGTGACCAGTAGTAAGCTCATAAAATTAATTTTGACACTATTTATTTTTTTGGACTTTGAGATATTTTAATTTTCCATAACTCTATTATACCTGGTCTCTTCTGTTACATTGTCATATAATCATTCTACATAACCGTATTATATAAATATAATGAATTACAAATTGATATTTTTTTAATTGTTGAAATAGAAATGCAGCCACAATGGTTTGACTTAAAAAGCATACCATTCGATAAGATGTGGCTAGACGACGCCTACTGGTTTCCGTATATGCTCCGGAATGAGCCCTTTAAGGGTTATTTCCTTTATCGGGGCATGAACTACATCGTCAAGCATAAACTTGAACACCTAGATTTGAAGAAGTGCAATGGTGTTTGATTCGAGAATCGACCCCAAAAACCGGCTAACGATCTCCATGATTGTTACAATAATGCAAAAAGTTGTATCGACTAAATAGACAGAGATTTGCAGCTACGAAAAATAATTTGATAATCACCAAGTAGGCAGTTGTATTTTTATACAAACAATATTAATTATACTATTTTTATATATAAATAAACTGTGAATATTTTAATCTTATTTGTAGATCGCATGTAACTTATTGAATGAATGATATACCAATCTATGTAAATACGTATTTGGTTATGGCATTTGTAAAAAAATTTTCTTTTAAAATTAACATTAAAAATGTATTTCAATTCATTTGACTTATTTTTTTCATTGTTCGATTAAAAATTTGCATATTTACATATATTATGAACAAATTATATACACAAAAGGAATCTTTTTTAAAAACAAAAATAGGAAAACTTTTTAAAAGAAAATTTTGAAATACTTAAAATACATGATAGAGATCATTTAAGAATCTACAAAAATCTAATAAAATACAAATTAAGAAGCATCTTAAATTGGTGTAAAGTTCTTGTACGTACCGACTAAAATGTTTCAAAAATATTTTATACGCAGTCATTCTACCTTAAGCTAAACTCGATAGCTATAATGCAGTTAATATAATAGATAATTGTAAACTTATAGATATAATTAGCTTGTTTTTACAAACAAATCGAGAATTACAAAAATATTTCGCTCGAATTTTTTTCCCTTTGACACAATCCAGCTTTACAAAGCACACCTGCAGGAGAATGCATATTGTAAAAGTAAAAATTCGCGCGTCTAATGCACACAATTTTAAGAATAACCTGTATTCTTCTTTAAATTGTTGTGTACTGAGTGAGTGAATGTATCACGATCTTTTCTTCTAGAAAATTTCTGCATCGTACATAAAATAAATTTTTGTTAAGCTTCGCAAGGTTCATAATTAAATCGTTTGAATTCATTACTTTCATACCTAGTTAATTATTATTATTTCTTTTTCAAGAAATAAACATAGTTATATAGTGCTTATTAATTTTTTTTTACTTTCGATTGACTAACAAGGCTCAGGCAGTTTGAATTTAACTTTTAGTATATTATGCATCTAAAAAGAAAAAAAGTTCGACTTCGGTACGGGTGCCAATTTACATGAGTTCTGGACTGGCCAATTTTTCTCATTTGGTGCATATACTATTTTTCCTCATACTAGCGCCTAAAGTACCCTTTTTTCTCTTGGCACCTGAGCGAGAAATGTGTACTTTATATGCTGGTATGAGGAATTATTATTCAATTTTTTCTATTTTTGAACATATATAATATACATATGTGTATTCTCAATTTTGTTTTTATATAAAGCTTAAATTGCTTTAACTAATTTTTTCTTTAACTTTTAATGAAATCAGTTTTCAAATAATGGATTTCAAAAGCTACAGTATATTGTACCCATTTAAAAAAATCATTTTAAAATTTGGTTAACTAAGAAACAATACTTTTAACCCTGAACCTGTTAATATGATATTCCTAGATCTAGAAATTAATATCTTAAAGAGCATTCACCGACATGTATATGTATAACCATACAATTCATTAAAGGCTTTCCTTTTTAAGCAGCAGACCAATGCTCGGATCTCCAAAGTAATGTATACATATTATGCCTCAAATCCTCTGCTTCTAAACAGTCCACTGGAAAATCTGTGTACCTCGAAATTAAACTTCTGTAGCCTTGTCCTACAGTCGTCATAATTAGCTTCTTTTTATCTGCTGATTTGAATGAAATAATCTGTGAATAAAATAAAATATAAATAATATTTATAATTGAAAATTAAATGTAATTAAAAACAATCAAACAAGTATGTTATAAATTGGAGTTAGAATGATATTATTACATCAATAAAATCGTATTTTAGTTATAACTTGGCCGTAACTATTATACCTTTTAATAGAATCATTGTAAACAGATAATTTAAAAAAAACTTTAAAATTTCTTACCTGAGACACCTTGCCTTCAAATGGTCTGAAGACTGTGATGGGTCTGAGCGAATTACATTCTGCTACTACAATACATCCCCATGTAGTCCCGATGTACAGCTGATTCATGCATGTCTCTAAAGCTGTAACCTGACACTTCTCGGTCGTGAGATTTTCTTCAATAGATATAGACTTCAGACTTTCCGAGCAAGGCACCAGCTTCGACATATCCAATTTATTAACAATTTGTTTTGTGTCAAGATCCCATTGATACACTATGCAGCCAGGATACGTATAACTCAATACTGAATTATCCGCACTCGTTAGGTACGTTGCAAACAAATTTTTACTAGCGGTTTCACCAGTTACGTGAGTCAATTCCTGTATTCCATAAACAAAATAATATAGAATACAATTATTATATATAATATAATTAAACTAGATATTGTTAAGAAATGACATACGTATATCTTGAAATTCATACATCACTTAATTTTGGTATGATTAAATGTAATCATGCGGCGGAATATTTTTACCTGAGTTTCTACGAGGATATTATCCTTAAGGGTATAAACAGATATACTTCCAAAACTTCGTCCTGCCCAAAGTTCGAGCATTCGGCGCTTACGTGGCACAACCGCAAGGGAATACGTTTTAACGTTGTCATTCGAAGAATCAACGAGATCAATTTTGCGTGTTTGAGTGAAGCTATTAGCAACAAGAACGACTTTGCCGCTATGAAGTGCCACAGCAAAGTGTTTGAGTGGCTCAATGTAGACAAGGGCAACAATTTTGGATTCCTAGAGATTTCAAAATAAGTTGATATTACTTTAACTTCGATAAATAAGAAATAAGATTTTAAAACTGTTTTTTTTTTCTTTATGTAGATTTAAGGTAGTTTTATATTTTTTAAGAATATACCTTTTGTCGATCAGATTCCAGTCGGAAATTACCAACACAACCAAAGTTTGTGCTAAGGTAAATATGCAATTGACCAGTGTTGTCTC
This sequence comes from Megastigmus dorsalis, assembly GCA_900490025.1. Lineage (NCBI taxonomy): Eukaryota > Metazoa > Arthropoda > Insecta > Hymenoptera > Megastigmidae > Megastigmus > Megastigmus dorsalis. Next base: position 71,370 of record UELU01141634.1, read on the forward strand.
CTATCCATATGTAACCATCAACATTGCACATGGCATAGGGCACCACTGGTGTGTCGATCCGTACATGTTGCAGCCAACCCTTTTGGGTTCCCAACAACATGTCGACCTCTCCATTGTTGTGACCCAACCAGATCTCATTGCCTGTGATATTCTCATCAATTTGACGGTTCATCATTGTGATGGCTGTGACCTATAATAACGGTGCAATGATTGGTTGACATTAATTTATAGAGTTAGTGAAGAACCGCCATTGATAAAATGTATGAATAATTACGTGAGTTCTTTCGGTTAACAACGTCACATCAATAAGATGAGTGAATTCAGGTGCAGAAGCTATTGACACGATTTGACTAGCGGTAGGTCTATCCTTCGGATTCTGAGCCCAACATATAACCATGAGGTCAAGCGCATAGCATGGATGCAGAGTTTCCCTGTGTGTAAGTGGTGGCCTGCCACCTTCAAGAATGCACTCCTTCACAGCCTCGTGGCCTTCGAACGGTTGTCGCAGTGTGATAAGCTCGTATACAAACATTCCGAATGAAAACGAATCCACCTTTTCCGTGTACTCCTCTTCACCGTTGTACTTGATAATTTCTGGAGCCATGAAACCCTCCGTACCGCCAAAACCTTTGGCTCCTGAGGGAAGCGTTAGACGAGATATACCGTAGTCTGCGACTTTCACGTGTACTGGTCGTTCATGATACGTATCTTGGAAGGGTAGAGGCATCTGCCAAACTAACACATTCTCCGATTTTAAATCTCTATAAACATGAAATTATTCTGAATAAGCAAGTATCAGATTAACGAATTATGCTATTGCTACTTTCTTTATTTTATAATAAAAAATTAATGTAATTAGAGCACATATACATGTAAAAAATTTACCTGTATATTACATGCTGTTGATGAAGATATTCAACAGCTTTGGCAACTTGAAGTATAATAGCCTGTAGAGTATAGGGATCCAGTTTTGCCCCAGATCTTCTGTAATTCTTTAGCGCATTGTTCAACGCTCCTTCAGGCGCCAAATCCAGTACCAAAGCAAGTGGACTAATAACGATTCCGATCAATGGTACTATGTTTGTATGCCTGAGAGTTAACAGTATATTTAGTTCTTGCCTTGCTGTACAATATGCCTTGCAAGCGTATTGCAATGGATCTCTGTCCCATTTGCTTTGTGCAGCTTTATAAGCCAAAACTGCCGATTGTTTTGAGTTTGGTCCGGGCGGTACTGGCTGTAACATTTTCATCGCTACATCGACTCGCTGGTTCCTGCCAGGCAACTTGCACGTACCCTTTAAAAAATATCATTTACATAAATGCATAAAGAAAGTTTTAAAATATTTTTTTAAATAACGAATAAGGTTATACCTTGAATACAAAACCGAAGGCACCGCGCCCAAGCATCTTACCACGTTTTACATCATCGGATTTAATGAGGTGCTTAGCTCCTAGATCCATGAAGATAATGTCCGGAGCAACTAGAGAGAGGGAGATGTCAGAGTGCTTGGGGCAGCTGATGGATTTGTTGCTGTAGGCTGATAGTATACATTCCTCTACCATCCACGAATAAATGAGATTTTCCTCGGATGACTGAAGAAAGTTCTTGGATATGTCAGGATGGCCCTCGAAAGATGGCATACGACTGGACGTGGAACTATCGTAGCCAACACCACTGTCGCCATCAGATTTATAGCTGTCCTGACTTTGGCGTTCCTTGTTCATGTAGTACCTTTCATTTTTTATAAAGTATTAATAATAATTCTTTTTAACAAAAGAGATAAGTATTATAATATGATTTTTGTAAAGAATTAATTTAATTATTTAATATTCTAAGTTATAATTTATAATTGCTAATCGTTTGGTTCGCTGATATAAACGCGTCAAAAAAGCGGCACATAATTTTCATAATAGAAATGAATTCATATAGAGACGTTAAACACGTGCTATATATGTACATGTTACACATTTATGAGACAATTCATAACTCTGCCGAAAGCTGATGGAAAAAAAAGCTTAATTCGGCTTATAGATATAATTTAAGAGAATATTTTATATTATGAATAATATAATCATCTGTTAATGAGCTTTAATAAGATTAAAAAGATGTATTTGCTATGGACTCCGTAACGATTCTTGTATATTATAATATACAAAATATTGCTCTTTGTTGAAAACAACACAATAAGTGCTTTACATTTTTATTATAAATGATTAAAGAGCTAAATCACTTTAACTTCTTAAATGAAATATTGTTATTCGTTAAGTATACCTTGGAATATCTTCAGATGATTGTTCAGAATCATTACATGACTCGTTCTCACTTTCTCCATTATCGATTAAGCACCTTGGACAGGGAATCAACCTTGTTACCAGTAATTTTCCTTCAGATGTGTGCACAAATCTTGTTCCAAGCGTTGGATACCAGTCTTCCAGTAAAATATCGATATGATCAACAATAAGAGCCAAAAGCTGTGGCATGCTCTCGGGTTGTGGCTCAACAACGATCGCCTGATATCCCATTGGTTCTTCGTCATCGTCGGAATCAGTCGAAGGGATCGGCTGCTTGATTACTAATGTATCCACAGGAAACCAGATTTCAAGGATTGCTGAAGATTTGAGATCAACGGTACACCAAATGCCGTCCTGTTTCAACTTGAACTTGAACTGCCTATATGCATTGCAGCGAGTTATTTTTTAATATTTGATATTGAATAGTTTGATTTAGAATCCGATTAAAAGATTTAAAAACAAACCTATAGTCATGTGGTAAATTTCGAAAACTATAGTTGACTTCTTTGAGACGAAGTAAGGTAATGCCAGCGTAGCGTAGTTCAATACCCGTCTGCCAGAGTACCCATTCAGCGTGAGTTTCAAGAAGTGCTGCAAAAATTTTATCATCGACGAAATCTTTGAATGGTGTTAAAAAGGACATGACGATTTCGACTATTGTATCATCGGCAAGAATGCGCGTAATCAGTCGGGACCAGAAACCACTGAAAGTTAATATTACACATAATTAAATAGAATTAAAATAGCCGTACTAATTGATTACGAAACATATATCTTGATCTATTGAAAGATTATGTTGAATTTTTAAGTTAAAAAAATTGTTATTACCTAGGAAAATAGGACATGAGTAGGAGACGCGTGATTGAGCAGTCAGCTTGTGGTCTCGACGTCAATACACTCTCAGTGCTGTTAGATTTATCGCTGTTGGAAGATGGTCCAAATGAAACCATTGGCGAGGTTATCATCTTTGTTCGCATATGCCAACCACGAGATTTTACGGGAACTTTTATAGTGATGTTGCTTCGAATGAGATCCTCTTCGGTAGGTAGTAATGACGGGATTAGTAACGTTCGATAATCCCAAGTCAAAGCCACTTCAAATTTATTTAAAAGACTTACTATGTACCTAAAATAAGAATTTTATATTAATATCTTTGAAAATAGATACTATAAAAATCAAAATTAATAGCTTCTTTAATAAGAAAGCAGCTAGTTTGTACCCTTGAGTATCTGCAGTAGATATTGTTGAGGATTTGAATACGTGTTGTATGTCGTCCAGTTTCATAATTCCAGACCTAGCAAATGGATTGATTTCTCTGATTGTCACAACGTGTGCTAGCATATCACATAACCATTGTGGATCCAAAAAGTATAAATCTTTTAATGTAGCATCGTCATAATGTAAAATAATTCCATTCTCGTGTAAAAACAGTGTAGCCTGATGTAATTCTGCCGGATCTCTGAAGGACCTGTGCATCTTTTGTAGTTCGATACTAACCGCTGAGTAGTATTGATCTGCCCTAACTACCGGATCCGCCCCACACAATCTTCTTTCATGAGCTGATTGAATATATATAAATTAGATAATATTAGATCACATTTTTTAAAAATAATTATAATTTTTAAACTACCTAATTGCACTACAACATCCTCGAGAGCTAAGTAACTAGCAGGCACTCTTTGTTCCAACAGAAGCTCTTTTGACCCCGGTGATCTCAAGCTAAACACTACATCATAGATCAAATTACAAAGCATCTTGATATTGTGCCTAGTCTTGCAGCTGATTTCGATTGTTTCCATAACTTTTGGCAGTCCGCACTTTTCAGCATCCACGACATTGATAAATTTATCACGTATGTACTGCTGCAGTGCCTCACTTTGATCGTACGCAATATCATAGTGCGTACCTACAATTATAACTGGAGAATTAGGAGCGCGACTTTGAATGTTCACAAGCCATTGGAATATTTCGTTCACACCCTACAAAAAGACATAGTCTACTTATGAAATATTTGCTGATTGTGTCAGCTTTGATAATTTAAACAAAAAATAATAATAGTGGCTACCTTGAATCCGTCTATGATGCGCCAAACGACGAGATATAAGCTACGTTTTGATAAGAAGTATTGATGCGTAACATAGTATTCGCGTTGACCGCCAAAGTCCCAGGTACGGAAGTAGACCGAACCGTGGGATGATTGACCGCGAACTTTTTTTTCATAAAGCCAGTCACCGATGTCGACACCAACAGTGGATATAGTGGTACCACGGGCAGTTTTCGAATTTATGTTTTTGTTGCCCATTCGTTTGGCCCAATGATCCGAAGCTTTCTTTTTATTAGGAACTTCACCTTCCTGACGCAATTGTTCGAGTAGACTAGTTTTGCCTAAAGATAGATTTTACATTTAGAGGAATAAAATTTCAAATGTGAATGTATACATTAATTAAATAAACAGTAAGTAAATTCATAAAACGAGCTAAAAAATTCAGATACAAAAGCGAAGAAACAAAGATAATAAACATTTTATTTATATGTATCAATATGCATTTCTGTATTTTTTATTCTCATAATCAAAAACATAAACATTGTTTTTCTATTACCTATGCCTTGAATCCCAACAATCATTAGTTTCATTCGAGCATACGGTTTTGCATCTTCCAATACAGACTTCAAATACCCAATGACGTCCATGGTCTTATATTTTTTAGACTCAATCATAGATTTCAGTGGCTCTTGAAGTTTACATCCTTGAGTATTCAGATTCCACAATCTGGACAGTAGGCCCATTTGCGGCGGCAGCTCGGTAATGTCGCCGTTACCGCTTACATTCAGTACCGATAGATTGTTAAGCTCGTAGATATTTGGAGGTATTTCCTGAAATTTCAATATAACGGTTAATTTATTTCTAAAATTTTAAAGAAGCTCGCTGGGCGATGAAATTTGCGAAATTAAAATTTCTTGAACAAATAATTTATAAGCATTACCTTCAGTTGATTATTGCTAACATCAAGCATGCTCACATTTGGGAATAATAGGTACATCTTGGGTGTCGAATGACTAGACTTGGAATCCTTGTCTGAATCGTCATCGACTAGATAAGGTGGTTCACCGTCGTCAACCGAGGTCAATTGAATCCTCGAGAGCAGATTATTAGCAAGCACGAGGGTACGTAGATTTTCGAGACGTAGGTGACGACGATGAGTACAAACTGACATGAGTACCACATCGCGTAGAGAAGTAGCGGTTTGTCGGTTCGTCGGCACTACCGGTGACTGGACACCCGTTGACGGACAGTAGCAGGCTGTGTTTGCTTGCTCCATTTCATCTGCACCATCCACCTATATTTTGAGCCAAAATGAACAAGTTTTGTAACATATTCGTTTTCATTAGATGCACTTTAAAACACCGATAAACTAAATATACCTGAGGAAGACTTGGCCAGCAAGAGATTTGATTGTTGGATAAATCCAGTTGCTTTAAACTGGCTGGATATGAGGTAATGTGGCTCATGGATCTTAGCGAATTGTACGCCATGTTCAGTCTTACGAGGCTTACCGCTAAACAGGGCAGTGCCACAGGGATGCTGTTAAAAAGGTTGTGGGCTAAATTCAACGATGCCAACGCAGATTTATTGCCAGATTGCTCTGTTTCATCAGACACTTTCTCCATAACCTGAATAGTTTTTAAAAGGAGGTAAAAACATTTACTTATTTTTCACATGTAAGAATGATTTAAGCGCTATTGCGTTGATTTTGCTTTACCTGCACTGACTTGGTCCATACAAATGGCCTTTCCATTTCAACAATCCTTGCATTGGCAATCTTGGAAAAGTACGAGTCGAACTCCATGGATTCGTCTCTTGGCAAGGTAAGCTGTGTCGCAAGATTCCTGCTACTCGGGCTACTCGTCAATGAATCCTCTCTAGTCTTTCTATTTATATTTTGAAATACCTGACTGGGCAAGTCGCGCAAAAGGTTAAAAGAAGCGTTAAGCTCTTTAAGTTTAGGGGCACGCCAAAGATTCTCAGGTAGACACTGAAGCTTGTTATTTGATACGTCCATTATTTCCAAAGATGGCAAGTTCATAATGAACTCTGGTAGCTGTTCGAGGCGGTTGTCTTGTAAGTATATCTCTTCAAGTACTGGACAGAGTTTATCTTTGGCATTCTTGGGTTCTGCAATTAAAGCTTCAATTTTGTTTTGCGCCATATTGAGGCACCTATTATCAGAAAAGGTAAAATTAAAATATATATTTTATTAAGTCTCAATAAAACTGTGACAAAATATTTAATTCTTTAAAAATAAGCTCACCTGATACTTTGGAGGTAGAAAATCGTGGACGGCACCGAAGTAATAGAATTCTGCGATATATCAATCCTCGTAATGGCATAAAGCACCAATTCATTATTTTTCGCACTTAACTTCTTATTGACATGCAACACCGCGTCTACCAGCCACTGCGACCTAATCTGCGATAATCTGCACTGCTGATCGTGCCAGTTGATCATGGTCGGTGTGTTAGGGAACAGTGCCGAATACGTAACGCTGCCGAAGTTCGACAGCGCAGAGAAATGCGACGAGGTCTGCGTGCCTTCGGTCATCGCTTTCTTGTTGATCTTATACTCAGCGTCAGGATGAGCCTTGATGGATAGCAGTTTGGCGGTGAGCACCTCGTCGCCGTTGCGTGCCGCAATTTTTAATGCCGAGCAGTCATTGTCGATGGCAGCGTGCTTGAGCAGTAGGTCGGCAATCTTGACGTCGCGATTTTGACAAGCGATCGCTAGTACCGTAGTGTACACGCTCTCGGAGTCGTTTTGCTCGTGTGGAACTTTCATTGGCAGGTTTGGATTCGCACCAGCCTGAAAATCAAATGAAGTAAATTTTTGGGCTTACATTGTGAGAGATTTGACCTTTGTTTGACCTTTAGTGCTCGATTTAGATTGAAAGAAATGTTATTTTGGGCTGTGAGGCGGACATAACCGTGTTTAATAATAAACGTCAAACTGAATTTAGATGAAAAATATTCGAGATGTGAAATCAATTTTTGGTAAAGATCGTATAAATAAGATCTAATTTTAAAGTAAATATGAAAAATTTGATCTGTGTTTATACTTCTTAAATTTTCGGTACCGGCAAGTTCATCAGACATTTTCGATAAAATATAGTACGATTAGAAATTTTTTTAACGAATAATGAATTTTTAGACTATAATATAAAACATTGAATACTCTACCTGCAGAAGAGCAGCGACGACATCGGTATGCCTAGCCTTCACGGCGGCATGCAACGCCGTTTCCGTATTATTATTGCAGTACAAATCAAGATTCAGAGGGCACAGCATATTCTCGTCCTTTTTTTCACCAGATCTGGCTCTAAAGTTCAAACTGGACATGAGTCGTTGTATGCCGGTGGATATACGCCTCTTGGAAACAGGTACAGGTGGCGAACCCGCGCCACCATTCGCGCTTTCATCTTCTTTCACGTTTCGAGCCTTCACCTTATAATTTAACAGAAGCTCAACGATTTTCACATTGCCGAGAACACTCGAGATGTAAAGAATGTTCTGCTCGGTCACGTCCTGCGTGTTCAGGTCAAATGGCATCTCGTATTCGTACTCGCCGCTTTGATCTTTGAACCTGTTAAAAAGTTCTATTTGTTATATATCTTTATTTCCAAGTTTTAATCGAAGAGTCTAAAATTAATGCGTTTCTAATACCTCTGATACAAATTAGGAGGATACTCGAACTTCAGTAAGAGCTCAATAACCGGATAATGGCCATTGATAGCCGCTGCATGAATAGGCAGCCATCGCTCAACCGTCAGAGATTGCACTTGCTTTGGGAACTGCCTAAGTAGCATTTCGACAATTTCCAGTTTACCATTGTAGCAGGCGATGTACAGTGGGCAATACTTAGTGACCGGGTGTATCGTGCAGTCGGCCCCGCTATCCAGCAACAGCTTTACGACGTCCCGCTGACCGGTTTCACTCGCAATGAAAAGCAGAGTATTCGCTCCGTTTGGCGCCATGTTCACGATGTACTCTAGATCCGCTGCAGTCTGGCCCTGGACAATCGCACGAGCTGCAGCGCAATCGCCCTGCATACACGTTACGCGTAAAGCTGCGTGCGTATCCATTCGTGCTTTTTCGTACCTGTAAATGTGCATGATCGCGAGTTGTAGAAAAAGTTTCTGTTAGTGATTCGGTGCTTAACTCTCTTTTCTAAACTTTAAGCATTCAAGTAAATCGCTTCGACTTCTCTTCTCGAATCTCACCTCTCTGCAGCCTCCCTAAGTATCTCGCAGCACTTGACGTTCTCATTTTTCTCGCAGAGCCTCAGCGCCGTCGATCCATTGTTATCCGTCACCGTGAGGTTCGAACTGTACTCCAGCAGCTTTTCAATATTGCTCGCGTGTCCGTGTTCCGCGCAGATGTGCAAGGGTATGCGATAATGACCGCGCGGCCCACAGGGCAAATTAGCATTGGCACCGGCGCGTAGTAGGACCTCGAGACATCGCGAGTTCTCAGTGATGGCAGCGGCGTGGAGAGCAGTTCGGCCCCACGAGTCCTGGCTATCGATGTATTGCGCGTGTTCGCCCCGGAGAAGATCCTCCAGTAGTTCAGCATTGTCCCAGAGCGCGGCCTGATGCAGCAGCCGACCTGGGAAGTCCTCGTCCACCGGCGTGTAGTCCTCCATGACTTTGCGTGAGTCAGGGAGGACTGGTTGATGCGAGGAGATTCAATCTGAAATTTATAGAGCTTCTTTGGAAAATCTGATATACTTATATATATTTTGAGTAGATACAATTGTTTGCAATAAATTTTTTACTTTTTAATATTTATATATAACTTAATTATTTTATTTGAAAATGACTTTAACGATTTTGTAAAATATTTTTCGAAATTTAGATAAAAATTTTTTTACTATTGATACTAAATAGCTAGTTATAATATTTTAATTTTAATTTTTTTATGCTTACATTAGTTACATAGATATAAAAAATTACAATTTTTTTAACATTCAAAATAAAATTTAAGGATAAAATTACTTTGATGTCTAGAATAATTTCGTATAATTCACACCTTCCTTTTTTGGATGATCAAAAAATTTATTTAAAGCTTTGTAATAAATAAAAATAAATTAAATCAACTTACTTAAATTAATTCCTGGGAATCCTGTTTCATTATTTTTTTTTGCATAATGAAAAGGTACTACATTTCGATTTCAGGATACACCAATTTAAAAATTCCATGGTATTGTTTGCTGTCCACTGTATTACTATAAATGAAATAATTATTCCTCAGACAATAAAATAGATTTAAGATGTAAAATACTAACAAAATTTAATATTTTAATATTAAACGATAATGGATAAGGATTACAAAAATTGTAGTTGCAATTGCTTAGTCAAGGTTGAAAAAGCAGCTTAGAAGAATTCGACGATGCCACAAGATTATATAAAGTATTTCTAACGCTAAATGGAAATTTTACATCATTTGAATTGGAAAACTTGAATGATACGTATTATGTAAAGATCTTCTGTTTTTACCAATGATGTTTGCATTATATAAAATTAATTTACTTTGTAGGTATTTACAATGCACTAGCTATTTTCATATTAAATAAGGAATTAGTCAACTGTTTACTTATTAGAATTAATGTTATCTTTAAAATAAATAAAAGTATTACTGTCATTTTTAAAATTCTAATTGCAATTTAGAAAAAGAAATAAGTAACTATTGTTAAGCAATAATGAGAAACAAAAAAACGATGAATGAAATAGTAATGATATGGAATATTTTAACAATAAGAACATTCACCTTTTCCTCCTTAATCATTAAATAAAAAATTCATGAATCAGCCATTTCACATTAATTAAACCAACATCAATAAAATATCTAATCAAATTAAGGATTAGATTCGCACCCATGAAACGACCACGAAAATCATTTGCATAAATGCAAAAATCAATAACAATTATTGATTCTGCTACACACTGTATAAGTGTTTACTTAACCATTGAGGTTATACACCAGTAGTATTAATAACAAACACTTTAGATAAAAACTCGTATAAAGACAGCTGCTGAAATAGTTCTTTTTCAATAAATCTAAAAAATCAATGTCAAGAGAACTCTTGGGCACATAAAGAAATTTACGCTGTCGCAAAAAGTCAATAAAAAACACTATACGCTATCTACCTGAGGGAGAGCTTTAGCACCGAGAACAATAATTCCATCGTCGCTGGGAGAGCCAGTGGCGAATGGAAAATAAAAAATTTTCACCGGCGTCGATGATCGACAAGAACTTTCTCCGCACGGAGGCGGCCACACGATTTACTGTTCATTTCGGAGCAGCAGTAGAAAATGTACGCACGCGGAGCTGCTTGATGCGCTTGACAGCTCCTCGCTGTCGGCCGTCTCGCTTCTTCGCCATTTTCCCCCTTATTTATACACATTGCACACATGCGCGGTCATATCAAACATGTAGAATATAGATGCACGTTGAATGTGATGTGCAGTGTGTACAATGTACATACTATATAGCACTCCACTATATTTTCAGGTATTCGTATTCTGTGTATGGAATTTATGTATATATATATTATACTTATACATTTGATATACATATATATAGCAAGGCGCGCCGCACGACCTTAGGGTGAGTCCGGTGTCCATCTCTGACCGTCAAAAGTAGTTTGCTACTGTCAAATAGGTCCGTTTATCCCCTCTTCTTTTTTTTTAAAGTGATTGACGGATATTGTTGACGACGTTGGCGCAAAAAATTATTAAGCCGCGATTACTAGACACCGGTTTTGATTATAATCGGGACTATAAAGATAGTGATAATTATGACGATATCCAATTAACTTAATTTTTGAAATGTATTTTAATATATATCGTGTTTGTCAAAAATTATAAAAAATACATTGACCTAGGATTTGGTTTTTGTTGAAAGTTATTTGCAACAAGTAAAATTGAAAATGAGTGGTGATATTTTAATTGCAACATGATCATTCCAATTGTCACTAATACATTATAAATTAATTTCTTTATTTCAAATTTCTATTCTTAAGTAATTCAAAATTGCATAAAATATTTAGTTTTTAAATGACCTCTCCCTTGTTTAATAATACTACAGTATATAGGTATAAGACTTACAGATTAAAAACTGGAACATTATTTCTCTGGTTAGATATATAAATAAGCTATTTAATAAAAAAAAATCATGATATGTAACATCTTACACTTTGTTCCGCCTAGTGGAGCAAAAAACCAGTAAGTATATTATACTTAGCTTACTTGCAAGAAATTAAAAACAATAAAAATATTCATGCCAGGCTATGACAAAATGATTCATCATACTTAGATTTTTTGCAATGAAATTTTTTTAAAGATGCTCGTATTCTTTAAGTAAATTATTGAAATTTATAAATTATGAAATTTATAAATGCTAATGTGCTACATTTAATTTATGGCGTATGACTAACCATACTAATGTAAGCATATACACCTACTTAAAATTTTATGATTTGTGAATTTTTTTTTATAAGGATCATATAACACAACTGTATGCAAAGCTTTAAATGAAACGATCGTTTTCAATTAGATCTTTAATATTGTTAGTCTGATCGGATTGATAATACTTACTTTCATGGTATATTGAATAATTATCTTCAATTTTTTTCTTTTGAAACTGATTTCGTAATTCTATAAACTCACTACTTATTTTAACATTATCATTCGACATAAAAGATTGTATATTTTTTATTGAATTAATAAAACCCAGAAACTGCTTTAATCTACTTTATAGGCAAGAGAATTTATACTGTTTTCGAAGTCTCTTTAAATTTTGTCACTGCTGGGGACGCGAGCGAAGCGCACAGCAGCATGAATGAAAGCGCGATGCCACGGACGAACTGAACTTCCTTTCGTATAGCGGCGAGCGCGGAGAGGAGAAGTTGTATTGCGGTTTGTTGTACGCGTAATTGGCCGCGAAATCAATTACCTTTACCATGCGCTCGTCTACTGTCGGTATTCGTCTCCTCTTTTTTCGAGGCTACTAGCTGACACACTTTGTTTTTGTTAGGTGGACTTTTTTCTGTTCAGTTGCGCTTTGTTTTGACTTTTTCATTGTTTCTCCCTACTACTTTTAGTTAACGTAAGATTTAGAATGCTTTGTTAATATTTACTTATCGTTTGTATAGCATTAGCTTATGTAATTATGATGACTTTATTCATTTATACTTATATATCGGTTATTCTTGCTCATGAGTTTACTTGAGTTTATAATATTTATCGAGTGGGTGATTGCGAATAATTTTCCCAGTTTTCGAAAGAGTTTCGTGTAAAAGTTAATTTATCTATTACATAAAATCATATAATTGAAGCTCGCTATGTTTCAGATCATTAAAAAGTAATGTAAAAGTATAAAATTCAAAATTTTTTTTGCGGTATATTATATTAGAACACACTTTAGTTAAATTTAAAAATGGAATACACAATAAAGTTGTCTATTCATAGGATATAAAGTAAAAATTATTTAGAAGTACCTCTCAATAAATCAATTAATTAGTAAAAAACCAAAATTTATTTTTCATTAATAATATACATATAAATAAAATTATTGTAAACATTTTCGATAAAGTGCTAACGATCTTCAGCACAGTTTCTTCAAAGGCGCGAACCCCTTTAAACAGAGAACTTATAACAATCCATACCGGCAGTTAGATAGCAAGCAAAAAGTCGAGTATTTATAAAAAGCAACATAACGAGTAATATTTCCCATTGTTGCTAATTCGAGAGTTCCGCACGCAGACTGAGCAGCTTCGATAGAAAGTACATAGGAACAAGCCATACCACGACTTTCGACTTTCTACCTAATCATCGGATTATTAAACATCGCGATACCCGCCTTCACCATTATTAGATCGTGTTACACATCGCCATCCCAGAGTCGCGTAATCGTGGTCGTCGTTGAGAGCCTTGATTTCGATATCGAGTGTTAAAGCTGCTGCACCTTTTCAATTGCTTTGGATTATTTTTGCAGATGAACGGGTAGTTAAACTGAATTAACTATGGAAACATTTCCGACGCGTTTATATAAATCTCGAATTGTACATTTTCAATATAATGATAAAAATTGTCCTAGAAGATTTCTAAGTATTGATGAAGCAGTATTGATAAATAAAATAAACTTGTTGTTGTTGGCTATTTTTAATGTATTTTGTATATAATATTGATCGAAAACCGAGTGAGCTGAAATTACGCAAATATTTGAATTTTTGTTTATACAGGTACACATGGATTTTTATTATTATTTACATTATTTTATTGTAAGTACTGATATAATAAAATCCTAATTGTTTCAAGGAAAACAATAATAAAATAAAATCAATAATTGTTGGATTCCTGGGCAAACTGTTGTGAATCGGTTTAATAAGTTAATATATACCTATGCGCGTCCTAGATCTAATATTTTGACGACTGATCATTCGGATTCTTTAATTTCCATAATTTATTTAAATTAGACGAACGATTAGTTTCAAATAAATTATTTTGTTCAGAAAAAGATATCAAGTTCATCGTCATAAAGTTGATCTAAAATCACTCATGACCCAAGTTATTAAAATAATAGACAAGGCACAGCTTTTTATAAATTAAAAATATTATTAGATACTTTGTATTTCAAATACTGAATATACAAAACTTTACATAATAACTTACGTAACTAAAAAATGCAAATATTTGCGTGATCCTGCTCAATCAGTGAATAAGCGACATTCGCGTCACCTCAGGTATAAGTAAACAGTTCAAAAAAGGAATATATTTACAAATTTTTTTTTTCGGTTCAACATAATTAATCATTAATCGGGTGAACTGCCTTCGATGATGAGAGCCCTAGCGAGGTTTCGCGCTGCTGCAAGCCGGAATATGAGAATTTTATCTTCAAATTTGGGATCGTCGCCATGATTCTCGATCGCGCCCAACAACTCGCACGTATCTTCGGATGAGAAGACAAGGTCATCAGTCTCTAGTAGTGGAATGGCATCAGTCAAGAGTATCGTCCAAAAGCTGGAATAAAAGTCACGTGTTGCAAAACGTATTTACTAGTTATAATATAGCATATTAATTACATGAATAATGTTCAAGTAATAATTTTATGGAATTTTGAAATTGACAATTTAAATATTCGTATCTATAAAGTTTTTATTTATATTTTATAAATTTTTGTGATATTTTAAGTTTATTATTAAGCAATTTTCTGTTTTTAAAGCCTTTTCTGTTAGATGAATTTTGAATAAAATTAGCAGCCAATAATCAAGAAGTAAAATTAAGAATTTCATTTACTTACTATTTTGGTGTGAGGTTTGAAACAATAAGAGAAATTAGTAGCCTTGCTGCCTCTTTGAATTCTCCAATACCATACATTTGATGAAACTCACAGTACTTTCCTAAAACATAAAATATAATCCACAACTTCCTTATTATAGTTGTTAATTTTTGGAATTAAATACAAGTATAAATTTTTTCCCTAATGAATTAATTACACAGTTTAACATTATTGTAATTAAGTAAATATTGAATTTAATTGCTTCTAAGTATAGATTATTAATATTTATTATAATCATAGTAGTAATAATATTATATATTTTCTTTAACAAACCAAGGAATGTGAGTCTGTCACTGGCTAGCATACAGCTTCCAAGATTTTCCAACAAATCACGGCACTGTATTTCAGAGTGATCCACGTAATGTCTGAGAAATCTATCGGCGATGTGGGCGGCAAAAATGCTGTCTTGAGCTTTCAGTGCCCAGGCAAGAGCGTTCCCTAATCGTCCTTGATTGATACACTTTATTCCTTGAATCTTACATATGCTAGAAGCTGTTAGATTTTTTTTTAATTAAGTACAAAGTAATTTGGTATTTAAATTATTTATTTGGCTTACATACCAACATGATTCATATTATTTTCTTTTGCAACATTGACAATTTTATGAACCCTAGCTTCACTTCCCAAAGGAATAGTTTGCAACAGTGTTTCGAGTCTTGACAGACCTTGATCAGGACAATGTTCCAAATAACTTGCACCACATTGCCATAACGAATGATGACCCATCAGAGTACTTCCATAATCTAATATCAAGGACTCATGAAGTAAATCAGTGACGCTAAAATAAAAACGATCTGGTCTAAATTTCATAATTTTTTTCAGTAACTTGCATGACTGAAATTTGCATCATTAAAATCCAACGAAAAAATTATAATTTAATGTTTATCTGTTATTTGATTCGAATTTACTTTTATTTTTTACAATATTTCCTTATACACTTACAAATAGTAATTATTCAAATAATTTTTAAACAAAAATCACAATAAATAAGTGAATTAAAAAAGATTTTCGTTGCATTCCGACTGTCCAACCTTCAGACTCAAAAACTTGCAATAATGAATAATTATAACTATAAGCCTACTTGACTTGATGTTTATCCATGATATTCAGTCGCCCACAGTGATAAAGTAAATCTGTTAAATGCGCTGCAAACCAACCATTATCATTCATGTACTGAATTTCTTTAATAACTTGATGTAAATCACTTTCCATTAAAGCTAGAATAATGTTATCTAATGTATTAACATCTTTGTTAAATGATGCCTGCCTACTCGATTGCCACTTTACAGCAACACTATTTGCATGACGAGCAAGTTCTGGCTGTTTACAGCATGGAGCAGAGTAAAACAGTTTTGCTGCTAACAGTTCGTACCAAGCTTCTGTGTACTTTGTAAAATCCCAAAATTCATTTCCAACGACTAGCTATTCGGTAAAGGGGAAATTTTTTTATTAATTATTGTAATTTATTCAATGGTTTGTTTACAAAAAATATTTTCTTTGTATATGTTAAAGCATAATTATTTTATTGTAAAATTTAATAAGTACAGCAAAAACAGCAGTATAAAAGAATTTAAATAAAATTACCTTCATAAGTGATTCTAAATTTTGCTCAATGCCAAATGCTTTACTGTCAATACTTTGAGATAAACTCATCTGCCATTGTTTCCACCTTATAGTGAATTCTTTTACAGAATAGCCACCATACACATTGTATACAGGCATATTTCTAAGAGAATTTTCTGCTGCTAAGAACGCTGCATTATCAGCTTTGCTGTGCAGTGTAAGGAGAGCTCTAACGACATCTAGTTTTCCATGTAAAGCGCAACCCATTACAGCTTCCCAATATTCAACATTTTCAAGGTCGGCACCAATTTTTTTCTTAGCCAATATTTTCATGGCCATGATTTCTCTTGAGGGAAAGTGAAATCTAACCCATTCAAGAAGTTGAGGTAAAACAACATCTCCTGTAAGAAGATAATAGAAAATGAAAATATAAGTAGAACTGAATATATTTTAAATAACATTTCTCATATGAATTATACCTGGAATTACATCTACATAAAGAATTTCGGTCAAATGCCAAACACATTCGACATTGTAAAATATAGTTTGAAAGTTTTCATAGAGTGATTTTTTTTCTTCTGTACATTTTTCTGCAAGATCTTGCAACTCTTCAACACAAGCTCTTAGAATAGAACGATACTGTTTACTGTATTTTAACATTTCTGGTCTAGAATCACTTGCTGTTGCAGAACAGTTTAATTTTTGAATAGATAAAAATACACCATTACTTTCATTAACCAATTTCCTAAGAGCAGGTGAAAATAAAATCACCTCTGGTCGAAGGAAATGTACTTTTGCATCACAAGGAGCAAAGGTACTTGGCACATCTATAAGATATTGTTTGATTAGAATTATAAAAATAAAGGGCTAATTTTATAAAACATTGTTTTTATTTAATGGAAAATTATAGATACAAACCTTTAGAGTGTACATTAACATGTTTGTATCCAAAAAGTGCAAGTTTATTGGGGCCAACCCATGTAGCAGCAGTGCCAGCTCTTCTACAAACGTCATCAGGTATTGCCTAAAATTTTTATGTAATTTAATAGAAATTTAACGTTGATTTTACATTAGAGAAGGAGTGTAAACAATCGTGACATTTATTGTATTATAATTTCAAATATAATTGAATTGCTGTTTGTTGTACAAATATTAATTGAATTACTTTGTATAAATAAACAACTATGCAAATGTAAAAACTTGAAATTTCTAAATCGTATAACTATTAAAATATTAAATTGTAAGCCGGTTATGAAATTATAAGAGGTTATGTATCGTTTACCGTAAATAACATTGGACTTACGATAATTTGAGCATTATTCCCTTCGGCCATGATTAGTAAATAAATTTAACATTCATCCACTCAAATATTAACATTCACTTTAACACAAAAATATATTTACAAACACATTTTCTACCACGTCGAAAGGTTATGCAGCGGCAACGCGCGCCGAAAATTATTATTTCCCAATTCTGAATTCACTCACGAGTCACGACTGCCCGCTGCAGGCAGTGCACGCCCTCTGGTGTTTGAATTCGTTGGAGAGATGAGTTGAAATCTTGAAATGAAACTTTGAAAGTATTGAGACTATATATATAAAATATAAATAAATATATAAAAGTAACGTACTGTTTTATCGACAACAACAATATAAATATAATATTTCTCTCCGTATACCTGGTAAGTACCGCTGTACTTAGTAGCTATTTGATTTTACTTACAAGATCATTTTCGAATTTCAATAGACTGAACCTAAAAATCAGAAATTAATTTTAATCGGTTCGTTTATAAATTATGCAAGTGCCGAAACTTCATTTCAAGGTTTACTGTATTGTTATTTATCAGAATAAATATTTTTCTCATGCAAACCACTTGGCCGTGTATTGAGTGGAGCAGACGACATTCAAGCTCTGATTTTCTATATTTTTTTTCAACTGCTTAGAATATTCTTTTGACTTATTTGAAAGTTTTGGCACATGCAGAAACGCTCAAGCTTTCTTTTAAAAATAGTTTCAGCTTAGTAAAACATTAAATGACGATGTGATCTTGTAAGTAAATTTGTTTCCGATCTGATAATGCAAAAGTCGCTGCGGGGGGGCGTTCAAATCGCAGTGAGGTCTGAGGAGCACTAATAAAAAATTGGTTTTGGACGATGCAGAATATCAGCAGATTGCAAAATTTATAGCTTTGAAATAGGATTTATTAACAAGTAGCACTTGCATAATAAATAAAACATTTTTTAATTAAATTTTGTATACAAATTTTATTGAATAACAAATATATCACATCATGCATTAAAATCGCATTATAGAACCTTGTTAAGAAAATATAACATTTAGTTAAGAGGATCTTTTACATAATGTATTATTGTATGTATTTACAATGAGAAGATTGGTTGAACATAACTTATACAAAACACTAATATTATTTTTGTTTAAAGTCCTTTTTTTTAAAATCCTTTCTTTTCGTTTTTTCGGTACTTAATTTCATTTTCTTTGTTTTGTATCTTGGAACATATGAGTGAGATCTTTTATTTCTTGCTGTACCTTCGAATAGTTCTGAAATTTAAAAAATATTATTAAATCGTGTTACATTAATAAATACTATATTACCTTTGACCAATTGTTTGCATTCTCACCTTTTTCTGGTTCTTCACCAACTTCGTCCCTATAATACTGTGCATCGTCATCCTCATCATCCTTTGTTGCATCATAAGACTCTTTAGCAATCTTTTGCATGAGAATATCACTTTCTGATTTCTTCTTCTTTATACCTTCAATTGATTTTTCTTTGTGTTCCTGCTTCTTTGCCTCTTTTTTATGTTTATTATCTTCCTGTATTTTTGTCCTTTTTTCTTTCAATTTCCTTTTTTTTTCACGTTTCTTTTGTATGAATAGTTTTTCTTCTTCTGTTTTACTAACTAGTTCATGGTAGAGAACTTCACCATCCATAAGTCCATCTTCCACTTTTATCAACTGGAAAAGAATTATTTCAAATTTAAATAATATTTCAGCAAGAACTATATATTTTATTATCAATACTTTTCCGAAGTTCAATTCTTCCTAAAGTCGTACTTTATTTTGGCCAAAGAATTTAAAAGTTTAAAGAAATAAATAAATAATTCAAATGAAAAATAATTGTTTCCAGTAATTAAAACAGAATAAAAAAATAGCCAATTTATTATAAGTATATGAAACTATATATACTATTATAACACTGAAATTAAATATTTAAAAATAAATTACTTTTTATAACTGTCTATAAAATATTATCTTACTTGTAATGTTAATCTGGGCCCAAGTTCATATAACCTGATGGCACTTGTGCTCTTTTCATGGTTTCCTCTAGAGGATAATTTTTGTGGTAATGTGACATGGCTTGCTGGATCGTCTTCAGCTTCACTCTCTGATAATGCTGGCTTAGTCATAAAATCGGAAAAATCTTGACAATTTGCTAAATTTGGTATTTTGGCTTGAATTAACTTTTTAACACTCTTTGATAATCCAACTGGTACAACTTTAATAGCATAATGTCTGAAATCTATCAGCTTAGTATCTGGATTATAATTCAGACATACACAACGACGAAGATTACTTAAATTGACCTAAAATTAATAATTTAATAAGACAATATTACAATATTTCTGAATGACTGTTAAGTATTAAACTCCTTACTGTAGATAAATTAATTGTAGGGAACATATTTTGAAACATTGAAGCCATCAACTTTAACTGCATTCCTTCACCACTAAATTTATTTAAAATAATCAAAGGTGAATGTTTAAAAGCTTCTTCAAAAACTAGTTGTTTCTTTGTCGTAGAAATAACATCACATGATAGAGAAAAGTGTTCTATTTTGAAAGTTAATGTTGGACCTCTTGGTAGTCTAAAGAAAGATTTAATTATAAATTTATAATAAAGAGCTATAAAACACAATCATGTACGATCCTCTACCTGCAAAGTTTGAGATACATTCCAAGTTCAGTTTTTGTGAAGATAGACATATGTGTAACGTGTAAAGCACCAGCAACAGAAACAAAATCTTTTATAGTGTTTCGTTTACGTTCTTTCAAATCACTGGCAGTAAATGGTTCCATGACTTTTCTAAAATCTTTGGTAAGTTCAATGATGTGTTCTCCTGGCAATCCTCGGTGAATAACAAATGAATGAGGTGCTTTTACAAGATCATCGCTTTCTGCGGGACCGATTTGTTTATTCTTCCTCACGCACCGTCCCTATGATTGAAAGATATTTATAATAAAATGTAATTTTAAAGTTATATTTCATTTAAATTAATGGCCTAAGAATTTACCTTCTTAGTGCGACTCATATTAATTTAATTTTAAAGTTATATTTCATTTAAATTAATGGCTTAAAATTTTACCTTCTTAGTACGACCCATTTTAACTTCGGCTGCTTTCTAAACCATAACCTAAATTATAAACATCGAACACGTGCAGACTGCAGTCAAGATCAAACATCGAACTTTACTTGTATATGGTTCATAGTACTCAGAGTAGTCAGTAGTAACAATCGTGTCATGTACGGCAAAACTGGTAGAAGTATAGTTTTATTGGCTGCTGATAAAACAGATTTATTTTTTAAATCAAATGTAGACGTATATATTTTAAAGTTTTTGTAAATAGAATTGGAATGTATTATTAACTAATATAGAGCGTCTATATTCGTTGGTATTTATGTATAGATTGGTTAATGGTTATACTGTATTATAATTCTAATGTAATTAAAAATAAGGAATGTTTGTATTTTTTTCATTAATAGTAAAAGGATACATTTTATGACACTTTATCTTGTTATTCATAAGATTATATATTTCGTTTTGAAATATAGCATATATTATTACACATGTATTCATGAAATATTTATGCACTGCTATGAACGTAAATATAAATATAGTTATCTTATAAAGTTATTAATTATGTAATAACAATTATAGGAATAATGCATAGAGACAATCAATTTTCAATTTAGTCGGGAATCATTTTTTCATTCCTTAAATTAGTTAATTGTAATTAAAAATATTTAAGTAAATAAAAAAAAATTAATTATTATTGAATTCAAACACTAAATTATAAATCTAATTGTAGAAACTGCATATTGGTATATATATGTATACCAATATGCTGCATTAGTAAATACACAGACACACACATACACACACACACGCCGACACACGCACGGACATATATATGTCAAGCAGAACGACTCGCAGTTTGCGTTAACTCTAACGCGTTAACAGACGCTTCATCCGAGAAACCGCCGCTCAAAGAAGCTCGCAAGAAAAGTAAAGCAAGATCGACTTAGGGTGAAAATCAAGAGGCGAACATCGCTTCAACATCAAATGGCAATCGTCGACATGGATTTCCGAGAGCGACATCACCGCAGCACGATATTTATAATTCGCCTAGAGAAGAAGAAAGTGTTCGATCATCAGAGGAAAATGGTTGCATTAGTCAAGTTGTTGAAATCAACGCCGTGGCTAACTGGGAAATGCACAGTTGGGAAAGCAATGACGCGTCAATTTTTAATAAAAATTCAAATACGTTTGATTCTCAATCATTAGTTAAAATCGATTTTAAAGAATCTAGTGTAGAAATAATTTTAGGATTGCACTGGCATAACGATTCTGATGAGCTCGCCTTTAATATTAACAAAAACAAAATCAATTTATTTACAGACGCGAAAATTCCGACCACGCGCGAATTTTTAAGCATTATCATGTCGATACTCGATCCCCTCAGATTCTTAACTCCTTTCGCTACTCAATCGCGCATATTAATGAGAACTATTTGGACAAGCAATATAGGTTGGGATGAAAAAATTCTTAAAAGCGAATATTCGATATGGAGCTAAGCGATCTAGAGAGCGCAAAAATAAGTCGAATTCCACGCTGTTATCGAATTTTTAGGGCGCACATAGCTTGAGTACTGATTCCGCGATAATCCAATTAATGAGATAGATGATGAGACCGTTAAAAAATTTGCTTTGCAAAATAAAATAAAATGAAATTTTAATTCTCCGTCTTCATCACATATGGGAGGCGCGTGGGAGCGATTAATAAAATCGGTTAAAACTGCTCTTGCAGTCAATTTAAAAGAACAGGCTCCGCGTGAGGAAGTTTTATTAACAGCTTTGTGCGAAATAAAGCATTATGTTAATTCACGGCTGCTAACACACGTATCTGTTTACCCGCGTGATCAAGAAGCACTGACTCCGAAACATTTTTTGCTACACAAAATTTAGTTGTGTCCAGTCCATTAAATATATATTATATAGTGACTCAGGTTAAATCGATTTGTGGGTATCTGAAATTGAGGAATGCATAAGCCCTTGCTTGTGTTATAGTTATATATAATTTTTTTCACTGGCGGATTTATATTTACTCACTATGCTGATAATAGTTAACCAAATTTTGTACTTTAGACGGTAGGTCAAGTTACTTATTAATTTTTTTTAAATTTATTATATTATTTGCATATATACCAGTCGTGGAAGTTAATGATTTAATAATGAAAAAATAGTTTGCTAATGTCGCGAATGGAATGTCAAGCGACCGACACCACACGATTTAAGACTCTCCACACTCGAAAGGTTTTCGAGTTTCGAAGAAGAAAAAATAAAAACGGTGCTTAGCGAAAATAAACCCTACTCACAACGTTTCAAACAAGATTTATTAAATAATTTGTCTGTTTTTTTAATGAACCTTTAAAAAATAAAAATAGAAATTTAATATTTTTAGTTTGAGTACAAGTATCTTCCGCTCGTACAAGTGCATAATTAGGAAACTTATTTGATTCAGAAAAATAATAAGTGCCGAATGC
The DNA here is from genome assembly GCA_900490025.1 of Megastigmus dorsalis. NCBI lineage: Eukaryota > Metazoa > Arthropoda > Insecta > Hymenoptera > Megastigmidae > Megastigmus > Megastigmus dorsalis. Next base: position 94,457 of record UELU01141634.1, read on the forward strand.
GCGCTCAGTCGACTCCATCCAAATAAAGTATATAGGAATATAAAAAATCCTAGAAAATGAAATAATGAACATTACGTTACATAACACATCACATTACATAATTCTACGATGACAGTGTATATTCGCGTCCTCAAGATACATATATCAAGTCGAACTTTTCGCCGCTCTAATTGGGGCTCGTTAATTCGAGCCTTTATACGTTACGCGGAGCTGCAAAAACTTGCGCACAGTATATATCTATAACGCTATACACGGTCTTATAGCGAGCGCTGCTGGGGATTATCGCGTCTTTTCTATAAAGCCACTTTCTCGCTTTGTCAATCGAGGAAAGTGTGTCGCGTGGCCATTCGGCCAAAAGTTTGCAGAAACTTGGGCTGCTGCAGCAGCGAGTCGAGTGCAAAAGCTGTGCTACTACTGGTGGTGGTGGTGGTGGTGCTGCTGCTGCCTGCAGACTCGCGGCAACGATGCGCGTGGATTACCGGTAACGTCTTGCGCGTCCTCCATACAGCTCCTTTACCTCTTTTATACATACATATATATATATATACACACACACACACACACATATATATATAGATGCTGCATGCATTCTCGGGAAGTTGAGGCCGCATGAAAAGCGAGTTGCTGTCCTCTTTCTCTCTCTCTCTCTCTCTGGCTCTCTGGCTCTTCTTAGCTGCTCTGCATTAATTTCCAAGTTCCGCCTCGACTAGTTTAATTTACATTTAATTAATTCAATCACTTAGAATTGAATTTCGAAGCTATTTGGAGATCGCGCGCGTTTCGCTCGCGCTATATAATCTCTATTGTTTTATATTTTTTTTCCTCCTTTATTTCTTTATTTTGTTCAACTTTTTTACCTTGTCTCTCATCGAGCTATCTCTTTCTCTTTCGTGTTTTTTGGTCGTAGTGGGACTGACGCTTTTCTAAGTTGAGGAGAAGAAGGGAGGAGGGGACTGTGGGTGCGTTACACTTTATTGAATTTCACTTTGCACCCCCCGGGTAATAAATCAGCCGCTTATATACATATAACATTTACTTCGCAAATAGACGAGGAAAGGCTTTATCGGTCGGTGGCCGCGAGAGTCGAGAGCGCTGCGTGAGCTCGGCTTAAGCGATGGATGCAGTATTAATTTCAGATTAGGAAGCTTTTCGGTTATCTTTTTTTTTTCTTTTTGCTCCTCGACTCTTTGTCCTCGCTCTTTTTTTTTGTCTCGTGTTTGAATTTTAATATATTTTCAAGCTGCAAATTCATATTTGCGTTGCGGCTTTGGGTTGGGTTTAGCGTTACTTATATATTCTATAATTATAGAGGAGAGAATTTGCGCGGTGTTTGGCTTTTTTTTTTATTTTTCCAATTTGAGGTCTACTAAATTTGCATCGACAATGTTAGAAATGTAGTGCCTGCATTAACGATTATCAGTTTATGAATAGAGAATATTAGGTATTGTAAAAGAAATAAAAAGAAGCGCTGGGTAGCAAAATAACTTTCATTATATAAAATACATACATGGATGTAGGCACTTGTGAGAAGTCGAAAGGTAAGGTGTTGTTTATTTAGATTTAAATTTTTAAACATTAATTCCCATTAGTTCACAAAGCACACAGAAAAAATAGCGCAAAGGCTTATTAAAAAATTTTACACACTGTGTGTGCTCGTGAATTTATAAGTCATATGTTCATCTTTGGTACTGCACTCAATAGCTGAATTTGATAGCGGATTTTTTATTTTTCTAAATTAAGAGTGACGTAAATTCGCAGTGAAACATCCCAAAAGCCATTTCGAGAATTCAAAGTACAAATTCAACTCTGAAATATCGTTTTTTATTACACCGGAACAGTCAGTTTATGTTTCTTCAGTTATATAAAAATATTAATTTTAGATCCTATTTGTGAATTAATAAATACATGCCGAAAGTTAGATTGCTCATTAGCTAAGACTACTGAAAAATGGCTTCGACTTGAAATACCTGCAGTTAATGGTCTTGCTGCCAATTATTTACATCCAGTCTATCAAAGTATACAATTTTCAAGAAACCATGATTGTTTCAAATCAATCCAAGTTTTTTAGACGTATATTTTATGCTGAATCCGAATTTCGAGGCTTTCCGTCCGAAAAAGTGGTAGATAAAATGTGATAAACAAACTAATTGTTTCAAAGGTTATATCTCCGAACTGACACATCGTAAAAAACAAAAGCGGAGAGATGGCGTGTACCGATACGCGCGATGTATAAGGAAGGATGCATCGAAAGGCGTTTATCTTCCATATCTCGAAAACCATTAAGCGTAGCTAAAGTTTCTAAATAAAAAAATACAAATTTTAAAATAAAGTTCAGCTTCCTACGATGTTTTGTTTCGGCGATAGAGACTTTCAAACAATTAATTTGTTTATAACTTTTTGTCTACCACTTTTTCGGCCGAGAACTCTCGAAATTCGGATTCAGCATAAAAATAGTATATTACACACCTTGGGAGGAAAAGTAAGAATGGTCTCAGATCGCATGTAAATATACATGCATAAAATAGTATATTACACACCTAGGGAGGTAAAGTAAGAATGGTCTCGCCTTCGGCTCGGGCGACAAACATGCGATCTGAGGCATTCTTGTTTACTTCCCATGGTGTGTATACTATTTTTTTGCCTAGCGAGGCCGA